>CALYLW010001490.1:30000-128553 GCA_944989445.1 Ampullaceana balthica | reverse complement strand
GACCCAATCTTTGTTGATGACCCAATCTTTGTTGATGACCCAATCTTTGTTGATGACCCAATCTTTGTTGATGACCCAATCTTTGGTGCTGACCCAATCTTTGTTGATGACCCAATCTTTGTTGATGACCCAATCTTTGTTGATGACCCAATCTTTGTTGATGACCCAATCTTTGGTGCAGACCCAATCTTTCGTGCTGACCCACTCTTTGTTGATGACTCAATCTTTGTTGATGATCAAATCTTTGGTTCTGACCCGTTTACTGTCGATGACCCAATCTTTGGTGCTGACATGGTATTTTTTTATGTACAGTTTTGGGCAGTTTATTTAGTTGTAATTAAATGTTATGCTGCCATATTTCTGTAAACTAGATATAAGGTTATAGCAATTGTTAATAATTTAACAAATACGCAGCCACACACATGCAAACAAAAGTAAATATTGTATGAAAACAAGGTCAGACAACATACATGGAATGTTTATTGATTTCACTTGCAGTGGAGCAGTGGAGTACAAAATAAGAACTCTCTTTACATGAAAATAGTTTTTTTAAAGATTACAATCACACCTCTAAATAACAATTGTTGAGAATTTTTATGAATACAAAATTGAAATAAGGGTAAAGAAAAAAATGGTTTAACAGACATAATATACAAGAGTACTGATGAATAGAAACCAAACCATATAATAGATGCAGCTATGTTCTGAGTAGCTAATGAACTAATGGGGCATCTTAGAAGTCTAGCACTATGTTATAGTTATTGGCCCAGGGTTTGGAACATCTTAGAAGTCAAGCACTATGTTATAGTTATTGGCCCAGGGTTATTGTGTTATTTTATAGTATACCGTACTACATTACTACATGTCTGACTAGCTGGTCAAAGTTAAAGAGAGAGGGAAATTGGCTGGAGGCAAAGGAGAAAGGAAACAACGATTGAGAGAAGGGAAGGAATAAGGAACAGAGGGTGAGAGAGAGACTTAGAAAGAGAGAGAGAGGCCGTCCATAAAGTACGTCACGCTCCGGAGGGGGAGGGGTGTAAGAAAATTTTTGACAGGGTTTTTGAGGGGGGGTGTCAGGCCATGTGTGACGTCACGTGTGTTGTAGATAAAATTTGAATTATTAGTTAATAAAAAGAAAAATTTGTTCGAAAGTGTGACATACTTTAATGTGTAAGAAAGTGTGACATACTTTAGGGGGGGTGTAAGAAAGTGCGACAGTTTGTGACCGGGGGGGGGGTAAAATTGTCAAAAATAGCGTGACTTGCTTTATGGACGGCCCCAGAGAGAGACAGAGATAGAGAGAGACAGAGAGTGAGAAAAGGACGCAGACAGTTTTAAAAAAGAAGCGACAAGAACTTGAGATCATTTTTGAACCATAGTTGGAAGCTTACGTCCCTTGATAATGATGCATGTACATGTGTTGTTCTGTTGTCAAATAGACGAAGATTGCTATATGTTGGACCATGAAGGTCTTTTACCAACTTAAAAGTTGTTATTTCAGAATTACTTTACCTGACACTAAATATAAAGGTCTGCAATGTAAAGAAAGTGAATTGTTAAACCAGTAAACAACAGCTAGAGAAAGGCAAGTGATGTAGACACGTGATGTAGACACGTGATGTAGAGTATTATAAAACAGACATTTGCAAATTCAGATAGGATAAGAAATAATTTTATTAAAAATTAAATAAATCATTTTTTGGGATACAGGCATTCATCTCCCATTAACGTGGGATACAGGCATTCATCTCCCATTAACGTGGGATACAGGCATTCATCTCCCATTAACGTGGGATACAGGCATTCATCTCCCATTAACGTGGGATACAGGCATTCATCTCCCATTAACGTGGGATACAGGCATTCATCTCCCATTAACGTGGGATACAGGCATTCATCTCCCATTAACGTGGGATACAGGCATTCATCTCCCATTAACGTGGGATACAGGCATTCATCTCCCATTAACGTGGGATACAGGCATTCATCTCCCATTAACGTGGGATACAGGCATTCATCTCCCATTAACGTGGGATACAGGCATTCATCTCCCATTAACGTGGGATACAGGCATTCATCTCCCATTAACTAATTAACTCTACTCTCAAAGTTTAATCAGTTGATAATAATTACAATGGGATAAGTTGATTTCTATATTGGGATAAGTTGATTTCTATATTGGGATAAGTTGATTTCTATATTGGGATAAGTTGATTTCTATGTTGGGATAAGTTGATTTCTATGTTGGGATAAGTTGATTTCTATGTTGGGATAAGTTGATTTCTATATTGGGATAAGTTGATTTCTATATTGGGATAAGTTGATTTCTATATTGGGATAAGTTGATTTCTATGTTGGGATAAGTTGATTTCTATATTGGGATAAGTTGATTTCTATATTGGGATAAGTTGATTTCTATATTGGGATAAGTTGATTTCTATATTGGGATAAGTTGATTTCTATATTGGGATAAGTTGATTTCTATATTGGGATAAGTTGATTTCTATGTTGGGATAAGTTGATTTCTATATTGGGATAAGTTGATTTCTATGTTGGGATAAGTTGATTTCTATATTGGGATAAGTTGACTTCTATATTGGGATAAGTTGATTTCTATATTGGGATAAGTTGATTTCTATGTTGGGATAAGTTGATTTCTATGTTGGGATAAGTTGATTTCTATGTTGGGATAAGTTGATTACTATGTTGGGATAAGTTGATTTCTATGTTGGGATAAGTTGATTACTATGTTGGGATAAGTTGATTACTATGTTGGGATAAGTTGATTTCTATATTGGGATAAGTTGATTTCTATATTGGGATAAGTTGATTTCTATATTGGGATAAGTTGATTTCTATATTGGGATAAGTCGATTTCTATGTTGGGATAAGTCGATTTCTATGTTGGGATAAGTCGATTTCTATGTTGGGATAACTTGATTTCTATATTGGGATAAGTTGATTTCTATATTGGGATAAGTTGATTACTATGTTGGATAAGTTGATTTCTATGTTGGGATAAGTTGATTTCTATGTTGGGATAACTCGATTTCTATATTGGGATAAGTCGATTTCTATGTTGGGATAAGTCGATTTCTATGTTGGGATAAGTCGATTTCTATATTGGGATAAGTTGATTTCTATATTGGGATAAGTTGATTTCTATATTGGGATAAGTTGATTTCTATATTGGGATAAGTTGATTTCTATATTGGGATAAGTTGATTTCTATATTGGATAAGTTGATTTCTATATTGGGATAAGTTGATTTCTATATTGGGATAAGTTGATTTCTATATTGGGATAAGTTGATTTCTATATTGGGATAAGTTGATTTCTATATTGGGATAAGTTGATTTCTATATTGGGATAAGTTGATTTCTATATTGGGATAAGTTGATTTCTATATTGGATAAGTTGATTTCTATATTGGGATAAGTTGATTTCTATATTGGGATAAGTTGATTCCTATATTGGGATAAGTTGATTTCTATATTGGGATAAGTTGATTTCTATATTGGGATAAGTTGATTTCTATATTGGATAAGTTGATTTCTATGTTGGGATAAGTTGATTTCTATATTGGGATAAGTCGATTTCTATATTGGGATAAGTCGATTTCTATATTGGGATAAGTCGATTTCTATGTTGGGATAAGTCGATTTCTATGTTGGGATAAGTCGATTTCTATATTGGGATAAGTTGATTTCTATATTGGGATAAGTTGATTCCTATATTGGGATAAGTTGATTCCTATATTGGGATAAGTTGATTTCTATATTGGGATAAGTCGATTTCTATGTTGGGATAAGTTGATTTCTATATTGGGATAAGTTGATTTCTATATTGGGATAAGTCGATTTCTATGTTGGGATAAGTCGATTTCTATATTGGGATAAGTTGATTTCTATATTGGGATAAGTTGATTTCTATATTGGGATAAGTCGATTTCTATGTTGGGATAAGTCGATTTCTATATTGGGATAAGTCGATTTCTATATTGGGATACGTTGATTTCTATATTGGGATAAGTTGATTTCTATATTGGGATAAGTTGATTTCTATGTTGGGATAAGTTGATTTCTATATTGGGATAAGTTGATTTCTATATTGGGATAAGTTGATTTCTATGTTGGGATAAGTTGATTTCTATGTTGGGATAAGTTGATTTCTATATTGGGATAAGTTGATTTCTATATTGGGATAAGTTGATTTCTATATTGGGATAAGTTGATTTCTATATTGGGATAAGTTGATTTCTATGTTGGGATAAGTTGATTTCTATGTTGGGATAAGTTGATTACTATGTTGGGATAAGTTGATTTCTATGTTGGGATAAGTTGATTACTATGTTGGGATAAGTTGATTACTATGTTGGGATAAGTTGATTTCTATATTGGGATAAGTTGATTTCTATATTGGGATAAGTTGATTTCTATATTGGGATAAGTCGATTTCTATATTGGGATAAGTCGATTTCTATGTTGGGATAAGTTGATTTCTATATTGGGATAAGTTGATTTCTATATTGGGATAAGTTGATTTCTATATTGGATAAGTTGATTTCTATATTGGGATAAGTTGATTTCTATGTTGGGATAAGTCGATTTCTATATTGGGATAAGTCGATTTCATATTGGGATAAGTCGATTTCTATATTGGGATAAGTTGATTTCTATATTGGGATAAGTTGATTTCTATATTGGGATAAGTTGATTCCTATATTGGGATAAGTTGATTTCTATATTGGGATAAGTTGATTTCTATATTGGGATAAGTTGATTTCTATATTGGGATAAGCTGATTTCTATATTGGGATAAGTTGATTTCTATATTGGGATAAGTCGATTTCTATGTTGGGATAAGTTGATTTCTATATTGGGATACGTTGATTTCTATATTGGGATAAGTCGATTTCTATGTTGGGATAAGTTGATTTCTATATTGGGATAAGTTGATTTCTATATTGGGATAAGTTGATTTCTATATTGGGATAAGTCGATTTCTATGTTGGGATAAGTCGATTTCTATATTGGGATAAGTCGATTTCTATATTGGGATACGTTGATTTCTATATTGGGATAAGTTGATTTCTATATTGGGATAAGTCGATTTCTATGTTGGGATAAGTTGATTTCTATGTTGGGATAAGTTGATTTCTATGTTGGGATAAGTTGATTTCTATATTGGGATAAGTTGATTTCTATGTTGGGATAAGTTGATTTCTATATGTTTTGGTTTTGCTGCTGATAACGAATATTTTCTTTTCTTTTTATTGAAACAAAAATAAAAATGTATAATATAGTTTAATAAAATTTAAAAAAGATTGTGGTGCTTGAAAAAGTGATGTTTTAAAAACATCACATATCAAGTAACTCCTAGGTAATAAAAACATGCCAGATTACACAACTTTATGTCAAACTCTTCAAATTACATTAACTTTTATAATAACATTGCAGATTATTATCCTTTATGTTTGTTACAACCCAAAAACTATTTGGTATAATCTAAAAACTAGCTGCAAAAATTAATTATAGAAAAAGTATATTTTTTAAACTGCTTATCTCTCACTAGATAAAAATGTGGCATAAGCTGTGGGCCTTGTTTAATTAACAAGATTTCCCATGATGCTTCATCCATGGACATTTAGAGATGTTCTGGATAACAATGAGAATATGAAAATAAGAAAAGGTTGGGAGAGGGGTTGGGAGAGGGGGGGGTCATAGGGCCTACAGACAAGAGTTTGGGCAAAAGTATCTTGCAAACAGTCTTTGGTCACTTTCTTGTACTAATACTTAGGGAAGGCAAAGTTTTGACAGTCTCTGATATAACTGAACCTTAGTTACGATAGGGTGAAACTGCCAGCTAGAAGTTTGGACAACAAGAAAAATGTTAGACAAGTCAAATAATTATTGGACTACACTGAGGTATTTGAGTTATTCCTCAACACTTCCTAACAGCTCATTGGTTTCTTTTTGTTGCCATCTCATTTATTTTCCAATAGATAACAAAGAATACTTTTTTATCCTATGAGATATTCTATATTTTCATGCAGTTCAAATAATAATAATAATAATAATAATAATAATAATAATAATAATGGAGTGTGAGAAGATTATTGACACATTAAGTTCTAACAAAGGAAAGGAACATAACTGTAAGCTGTAGGCTGTAGGCTGTAAGCTGTAGGCTGTAAGCTGTAAGCTGTAGGCTGTAGGCTGTAAGCTATAGGCTGTAGGCTGTAAGCTGTAGGCTGTAAGCTATAGGCTGTAAGCTGTAGGCTGTAAGCTGTAGGCTGTAAGCTGTAGGCTGTAAACTGTAGGCTGTAAGCTATAGGCTGTAAGCTGTAGGCTGTAAGCTGTAGGCTGTAAGCTGTAGGCTGTAAGCTGTAGGCTGTAACCTGTAGGCTGTAAGCTATAACTATCACTGTATCTATCACTTCCACCGAGGCACCAGTGAGAAAACTGGTCCCATGAGAATTATGCAACAAGCTTTCACAAGTTTGATTCTTTAAAATTATACAGGAGATGCCAGCTAGTATGATAAAAGACCTAAATTTTATTTCCCAAATTTGATGTTTAATTAAGTAGGCCTCATATGGAAATACTTGACCAATGGACAAGGATTAGAAATCACTTGACCAATGGTATTTGAGTAAACTTGTTGTAGGCTTTAACTAAAACTTAAATACAAAAATATTATTTCATTCAGTCCTTAAAACACATCTAAATAATACATAAAAGTTATTTGATATGAAAACTGAGATTAAAACTGCACAAAAAGACTTCTAAGAAAAGAATGTTAATACTATGTATGTTACTATATATAATACAAATATTAGCAGTTGCTAGCGATTGAAGGGTGTGTTATGCAAAACAGATTTTATACTCAGTTCAGTTTAGAAAACAAGCCGATTGTGCTACTGACCATGAAATTATGGCAAATTTATCACTGACAAGAAATTTTATATTTAAACTTTGCATAGCTCATGCAAACATGTTTAAAATGTTGAAAGTTTTTGTTGTAGCAAAACAGGCTTCCGTATTAAGGAGATAGATTTACATTGAGCTGGGAATAGAAGCAATCTTTGATATGACATATCACAATTTATTTCACAACACATCCATTGATATTGCACAAAAAACTAATTCAATTTTTCTAATAAAGCCAGTGGTTTGTATAGCATAATAAATACATTGTACTGTATATGAGTGTCACACTTTATATGTGAAAGTTAGGCAACTGTTACATGAAACACTACTTGATCTTAAAAGTCTTATATGAAGGTAAATGAAATACAATGTGTGTGATAGACATTTTTCAAAGTACATGTATGTGTAACTACGGAATATTGGCCCAATAGTTCAATTTAAACAATAGAATATTGGTCAATAGCTTAGTTCAAATAACAGGATTCCGTGATCACGTGACCTCCCTACCTCTTAGTGTTAGACATTCGTCCCTACCTCTTAGAGTTAGACATTCCTCCCTACCTCTTATTGTTAGACATTCCTCCCTACCACTTAGTGTTAGACATTCCTCCCTACCACTTAGTGTTTAACTTCCTTCCATGCCTCCTGTTATATTTCCCTCCACCCAATGTGAATTTTGCACAATCAAAAGATATTGAACTACAAGAATGACAACAGGAGGCCATTAAAACATGAATCAACACCCTGCATAGACATCTTTCTGCTAACGGGATATATTTTTACAGAACATACTTCACCAGGCCACACAGTTGTTTGGGTTTGGGGGTGGGGATGTGGAGGTTATCAACATCTGAATCTGTTTCTAGAGGTTTAAAACAAGGTGGATTTTTAACTGCTGCCCAGGTTATTTTTCAAAACGTGAGTTGCAGCCCTTTTTATTAAGTACATTGTGCTCTGAGTCTGAGTGACACTCGCTGATGACAGAAGACCAATTTTTACTGAATCAGCTCCAACTAGTTTTACTCTCCTCTACATACTGCGTCAATGTACGTAGAGCGTCAAGTCAATGTACGTGGTGAGTCAAGTCAATGTACGTGGTGAGTCAAGTCAATGTACGTGGTGAGTCAAGTCAATGTACGTGGTGAGTCAAGTCAATGTACGTGGTGAGTCAAGTCAATGTACGTGGTGAGTCAAGTCAATGTACGTGGTGAGTCAAGTCAATGTACGTGGTGAGTCAAGTCAATGTACGTGGTGAGTCAAGTCAATGTACGTGGTGAGTCAAGTCAATGTACGTGGTGAGTCTAGTCAATGTACGTGGTGAGTCTAGTCAATGTACGTGGTGAGTCAAGTCAATGTACGTGGTGAGTCAAGTCAATGTACGTGGTGAGTCAAGTCAATGTACGTGGTGAGTTAAGTCAATGTACGTGGTGAGTTAAGTCAATGTACGTGGTGAGTCAAGTCAATGTACGTGGTGAGTTAAGTCAATGTACGTGGTGAGTTAAGTCAATGTACGTGGTGAGTCAAGTCAATGTACGTAGTGAGTCAAGTCAATGTACGTGGTGAGTTAAGTCAATGTACGTAGTGAGTCAAGTCAATGTACGTGGTGAGTTAAGTCAATGTACGTGGTGAGTTAAGTCAATGTACGTAGTGAGTCAAGTCAATGTACGTAGTGAGTCAAGTCAATGTACGTGGTGAGTTAAGTCAATGTACGTAGTGAGTCAAGTCAATGTACGTGGTGAGTTAAGTCAATGTACTTGGTGAGTTAAGTCAATGTACGTAGTGAGTCAAGTCAATGTACGTGGTGAGTCAAGTCAATGTACGTGGTGAGTTAAGTCAATGTACGTAGTGAGTCAAGTCAATGTACGTAGTAAGTCAAGTCAATGTACGTGGTGAGTCAAGTCAATGTACGTGGTGAGTTAAGTCAATGTACGTAGTGAGTCAAGTCAATGTACGTAGTGAGTCAAGTCAATGTACGTAGTGAGTCAAGTCAATGTACGTAGTGAGTCAAGTCAATGTACGTGGTGAGTCAAGTCAATGTATTGCATCTAGCAAAGTTACTATATTACAATTCACAAATCTGAACACCTCATAAATTACATTCAAACATTCTTATACAACAATAAAAACACATTTTTTAGAGTGTGTCCACAGTAGGAAGTGAGAGTGTGTCCACAGTAGGAAGTGAGAGTGTGTCCACAGTAGGAAGTGAGAGTGTGTCCACAGTAGGAAGTGAGAGTGTGTCCACAGTGGGAAGTGAGAGTGTGTCCACAGTAGGAAGTGAGAGTGTGTCCACAGTAGGAAGTGAGAGTGTGTCCACAGTTGGCAGTGAGAGTGTGTCCACAGTAGGAAGTGAGAGTGTGTCCACAGTAGGAAGTGAGAGTGTGTCCACAGTAGGAAGTGAGAGTGTGTCCACAGTAGGAAGTGAGAGTGTGTCCACAGTAGGAAGTGAGAGTGTGTCCACAGTAGGAAGTGAGAGTGTGTCCACAGTAGGAAGTGAGAGTGTGTCCACAGTAGGAAGTGAGAGTGTGTCCACAGTAGGAAGTGGTTCTTATAGTACAGTCTCCAGCTGAAGACTGGAGTGACGTCTACATGTGGTATTACAGTAGATAAAATCACAAAAGTAATATATTTTTAATCATACTTTCCTGCTTAAGTTAGGAGATGTAAACATGAATCTGATTGGATTAAGTTAGGCGAGGCGTTGAGTACACGAAGCTGATTGGAGCTTTTAACCATATTACAATGATATCATTAAATCAACATATTAACAATAATGTTTTTATGACATGAAAAAATAATAGTTGGTTATTATGATTACAAAAACAAAATATTAAAACAACAAATATTATCATCAGTTAAATATAAGAAGGACTTTTTTCCATATGCCTCATTCACTAATAAGATGAGATTTATTTAGTTACTAATGGCAAAGTAAACATTACGCTATAAGCTATACTGGCCAACCAGAGTCATAGATAGTGGCAACCTAAACCAACCAATGTCACAACCAGAAGCAACCACATTCAACCAGATGACACCCAAGGACAACCCCAAACAGCCAGGGTCACAGCCAAGGACAACCCCAAACAGCCAGGGTCACAGCCAAGGACAACCCCAACCAGCCAGGGTCACAGCCAAGGACAACCCCTACCAGTCAGGGTCACACCCAAGGACAACCCCAACCAGTCAGGGTCACAGCCAAGGACAACCCCAACCAGCTAGGGTCACAGCCAAGGACAACCCCAACCAGTCAGGGTCACAGCCAAGGACAACCCCAACCAGCCAAGTTCTCAGCCAGAGATAGACCTGGCCATTCAATAAACACCTGACCAACCAGGGTTGACATGGTTGCAATGACCAACACAGCTTTCATACAACAACCCAACAGCTTGAGGATGGAGGGATGTAAACACTTGCTACTGTTTATGTTAGGGAAACACTTGCTACTGTTTATGTTAGGGAAACACTTGCTACTGTTTATGTTAGGGAAACACTTGCTACTGTTTATGTTAGGGAAACACTTGCTACTGTTTATGTTAGGGAAACACTTGCTACTGTTTATGTTAGGGAAACACTTGCTACTGTTTATGTAAGGTTGCTAATGCTCCTATTTCTTCCTGGTGAAGATGTTCCCAATGTTTGCCTTTGATGTCGTGTCCTTGATCTTGGACATGACAGACGTCTTGATGTCATCGACTGGGCCAACTGGTAAACTTCTGGAATATGAGATTATCTTTGGTGAGATATCAAAGTACCTAATCCCCTAACATAACATCCAATCCCATATTTTAGCCATCTATGTAATTACTAAAAAAAAACACGTTTTTTCGAAAACACAAAGTTTTTTCCATAATTTAACCAGAAGAAAAATTGAAGCAAAAGTCAAAATCTATATATGTGTATTTGAAAATAACTACTTTATACAGAGGGTGAGCTTTACAACTAAATAAAATATAATTGTTGATAAAACGGACCAAGGGAAGATCAACCTTTCAAATATTTGTTGAAATGTGAAACTGGACTGGTGTTAGGTGACATTTAAGATATGGTGTTTTTTCTTCTAAAAACTAACGGGGGACCATTCCTACATTATAAAAAAAAACAATATTATATAATATATATATATGTATATAATATGGCGGTAATCTATTAATAGAGCACCGGGATTTGTTTTGGACCTATTTAATGAAGGTGTTAATTAAATATTCGGCTTCTATTTGGTCTTATCTAGCAGAGATTTGTTAATTTTACGTTAAGTAAAGCCAGCTTTTTGAATTTAACTTAGACTAAAAAATTGCGTGCAAAGTCAATCAGAAAACATTGTTTTACGAAACCTTGTCTAAAATAGAAACATTACTGACAGGACAGAGATACAACTTCCGGTCTGAGAAATGACAAACCCAAAAATTTGTATACACTTTCTAATGTGCACATAATAAAATTATTATTGTAAAGTAAACAGACTTTATATGTGCCACTAATTTTAAAAGCCCTTTGAAATATCTTTTGAAAGAAATAGAAAATAATTTTTTAACGCAATTTCCCTTGGAAAGATTGCATTTATAGATTCGAAATGTCTGTAACGATTGCACATGCAACTCCTCCCGAACAATACCAGATAGAGGGTTTGGGTCTTTTGCAAATATGCTAAGGAGGTCTCCAGGGTGTGCAACGGCCAAAAAAAAATACCGAAAAGGTTTAATGGATTTCCTGGAAAAAAAAAGATTTAAAAACCTACAAAATATCAGTATTTTGTCAATTTCTCGCCAACCATAACATCTATCGGTTTGAAACAAACGTCAAACAACGGCTAATAATGTTTATAACAATGTTGGAGAAAGAATTTTTCAAAAATCTGTTTTCGTTCGATTCCCGTAATTTTAGAAGCAATTTTTGAAAGCAATTGTTTTGTTTAGTTTCAAAATTATTGATTTGAAATGACTTTTAATGTAATCTAGAATGATATTTAATGAAGTTTTCCCGCTTTGTGAATGCTTATGTTAGATTGTTGCGCAGTGCGCATTATATTGACACATTCTTGTTGTGATGTAGCGTGAGGGGATATGACGTCATAAAGTGTTTTGTTTTAGAATTACTCATTTGAATCGACTTTTATTGTAATCTAGAATGATTTCCCTTGATAAAAAATCGGAAATACTTGTTGGAAATTGCGTTTACATACTCATTCGAGTTTTTTATTTCTTGTTTTTTAAATGTTGCGCTTAGTTATCGGATATCAAAATATTCCTTGAGAAAGCCGAAATAATAGCGACATGGTCTACTCTCTTCTTGCACCACAAGTAAACAAATAAACCTCAGCCCAATAACTGCTGTAATTAAAATGTAAATCCCTCTTCACCGCTCGACATTGTCTCATTGAGATAGTTAAGTTGCGGCTCTTGAATAGCACATGTTCGCTTCTTTTCATCCTTGCTGGCATTGAAAGATCTGGCTCATCTCTGACGAACTAATCATTATATCTCACTGGTCACCACATGCCATCGATGTAGGGCAATGTGGCGTAACTTTGGTGGGGCAGGAGAAGCAGACGGAATGGGGGGAAACAAAAGGTTGATAAGACTGATAGATGACATCTCTAAGACTGATAGATGACATCTCTAAGACTGATAGATGACATCTCTAAGACTGATAGATGACATCTCTAAGACTGATAGATGACATCTCTAAGACTGATAGATGACATCTCTAAGACTGATAGATGACATCTCTAAGACTGATAGATGACATCTCTAAGACTGATAGATGACATCTCTAAGACTGATAGATGACATCTCTAAGACTGATAGATGACATCTCTAAGACTGATAGATGACATCTCTAAGACTGATAGATGACATCTCTATCGTTACCCGGTAAAACACCAGTGGGTGATAACATGATGTGCGCGTGTGTGTAGGAGGGGGTGGGAGGGGGTCAACAACATCACAAACCTGGAGTCCAGCTTGTTTTGATAGTCACGGATCATGGCAGATACAACCTCCTGATGTCCAGCAGCGATGGCCTCCATGTCCAGCTTCAGACATCGAAGTCCGGGCAACATGGCCTCGGCTATTAGCTGTTCACTCAGAACTTGGCCCCGTTAAGGAGTGACCACATGGTCCACGTATGGTCACTTCATATACCATAGACATAACACGTCACACACATTGACACAGGCCAGTACACACCTGCAGTGACCACATGGCCCACGTATGGTCACCTCATACACCATAGACATAACACGTCACACACATTGACACAGGCCAGTACACACCTGCAGTGACCACATGGCCCACGTATGGTCACCTCATACACCATAGACATAACACGTCACACACATTGACACAGGCCAGTACACACCTGCAGTGACCACATGGTCCACGTATGGTCACCTCATACACCATAGACATAACACGTCACACACATTGACACAGGCCAGTACACACCTGCAGTGACCACATGGCCCACGTATGGTCACCTCATACACCATAGACATAACACGTCACACACATTGACACAGGCCAGTACACACCTGCAGTGACCACATGGTCCACGTATGGTCACCTCATACACCATAGACATAACACGTCACACACATTGACACAGACCAGTACACACCTGCAGTGACCACATGGTCCACGTATGGTCACCTCATACACCATAGACATAACACGTCACACACAATGACACAGACCAGTACACACCTGCCTGAAACATTTAAAGACACTCAAAACAGAAAGACATAGAGACACATTAAAACATCCAACGCACACATATAATACACAAATACACGTTAAAACATCCCACGCACACACACATATAATACACAAATACACGTTAAAACATCCCACGCACACATATAATACACAAATACACGTTAAAACATCCCACGCACACATATAATACACACAGACACATCACAACATCCCACAAACTCATATAATACACACGCACACATAACAACATCCGACGCACACATGTTATAGTATAATAAATTATGAAATGCTAAGAGTCTAGTAACTAGCACATTTTGGAAGGAAGACACCAACAATTTCCATGGGAAATACCACACACATCAAAAATATAAATGTTAATGTTTGCCATTCAAATAAGTTAAACACTCGTTAGCCAACAAGAACATTTAGATTTCTGATGATCCATGACTTATAGATTTATAATGATCCATGACTTATAGATTTATAATGATCCATGACTTATAGATTTATAATGATCCATGACTTATAGATTTGTTTTGATCTATGACTTATATAATTTATAATGATCCATGACATAGATTTCTGATGACCCATGACTTTTAGATTTCTGATGATCCATGACTTATAGACTTATGATGCTGTGATTTTGAAAACGACAGCCGGTATTTAAGTAATGTTACTAAACTTTGCCTAAGTAAGATTTCCTTTGAACAGTTCTTTTAATATGGCATTGGTTTAATCTTTTAGTGGATAACTTGTAATAGAATTTATAGCAAACATCGAAAACCGACTGCCTTCTCGTATACCAAACAGGCGAACACAAGTACCCACTTCTAGACCACACATCACTCACACACATAAAAAAAACACACAAGACAGATATAGCGAGCCCTCAGAGGACACATGGGGCGAGACAGAGAAGACACGGTGCTACTCTGTGCTACGTGTGAAATGTGCAAGGATACAGCAACACGAGATGGCGCTGTAGGCCTCGAACAACTGCATGGCGATGTCCGTCCTCTTTGTCTCGTTGGTCACGTGGTTGTTGGCAGACGCCATGGCGGCCAGTCTCGGCAAGATGACTGAAAGGATAGAAGACAAAAGTGATCAAAACCACAGTCGTCTTCTAAGCTTTTTGGGGGGCTAGAAAACAAAACCATTCAACCGGTTTCCAGAACTACTCAGTAAAATAAAATAATAATAAAGTTTATTTATTGTGTGCACTAATTGGATGAGTTCAATAACAAATGAAATATTCTATTAGATCGTCAATAATGTCTTACATAGAAAGCTGAAATTTCAAAACTGAAATATAAATTAAGAATACTTTATACATATTTCATATATATATATAGACATTTACAGCTAATATGTCAAAATTTGTTAATAGAGTATTTTATATTATATAATTGAAATTCGGTACAGGTGAAAATCTTTTGAGTTCTAAAAGAGATTATTCCTAGAAAGTCCATTGCAATAGGAAGAAAAAAAAAGGGGGGGGGGATTAAACACCATATATCTAGGTTAATTGAAAATGGAGACAACTCATATTTTATGATAAACTAGATACAGAACAAAGGTTAAAGTTGGACCCCACCACTAAATACAACAACAGCTAAAACAAAACCTAAGAGAAGATAAGCCAACCAAGGCAGACAATCTAGTTACAGGGGAGATTATTCACTATTAACGTTCTTCCCGTATTTTTGCTGTACCACCAGCACAGCACAAATAATCTCTAGTAGATAACAAATAATCTCTAGTAGATAACAAATAATCTCTAGTAGATAACAAATAATCTCTAGTAGATAACAAATAATCTCTAGTAGATAACAAATAATCTCTAGTAGATAACAAATAATCTCTAGTAGATAACAAATAATCTCTAGTAGATAACAAATAATCTCTAGTAGATAACAAATAATCTCTAGTAGATAAATAATCTCTAGTAGATAACAAATAATCTCAAGTAGATAACGTGGTGGGAAGAATACAAACAGGTCCCTCCACCCACCCCCCCTCTTTGCGCCCAATGATTCTGAACTAGGAAATCAATGGGCGATCTGATTGGCTCGATTAGTGTCCTTGGGGAGTTCATGTCCTTTGGGGAGTTCGTGTCCTTGGGGAGTTCGTGTCCTTGGGGAGTTCGTGTCCTTGGGGAGTTCGTGTCCTTAGGGAGTTCGTGTGACGGCAGAGCACCATTTATCTTTTTACTGGCATCTCGTTCTTTACGTGGTGCACATATTTCTACAAGTGGTTCTGACCAGGTTCGCCTCTCAACTGGTAAGCACTTGGCTCAAAACACTGTACCATTACCGTCATACAATAATGAAATTACGTTACAGTAACCAATTTGTCCAGATGCCAGTTCTTTGCCCCCATAATCATTTCATTCTGATGTAATTTGTTAAACTATCAGACAGATTCCAAAACCGATGTTCATATTTAGTTATGCAATAAATCAACACCAGCCTTTTTACAGGACAAACTTTCATTTGTTCTTATTTTAAATGGCTGTATAGAAACATTACTTGGCTTTAGAGAAATAGAACTTAGCTATATAGAAACATGATTTGGCTATAGAGCAACAGATTTTGGCTATAGCGAAACAAAATTTGGCCATTGAGCAATGAAGGTCGTGCGGAATCCTCACCAATACCAAACCATGATAGTAGGTGATATCAAACCAGCTGGTCGTGTTGTTCTGGGAGCAGCGCTCTTCTCAGTTTACAACCGTCTAATCGCCCTTCTCTAGGGCAGGATGACCTAACATTAGTTCGCGAACCTTTGATTGGTTTTCTCGTGACAGTAAACAAACACAAATAAAAACATACACATATATTTTATATTAGATACTCTTCCAGCGAACGGTAGCATAAGGAAAAAATGAATTTCGAAGTTCAAGAAAGAAAAAAAAAGGGAACAGCATTAGTTCAAATCATATTCGCTTTCACACTGTCGCGTTTTTATTGTTTGGCTAGACATGCTCGTGATACCTATGTCATGATTTAAAAAAAAAGATCAATAATTAATATCATGTATTACTATTAATATCATGTATTACTATCAATATCATGTATTACTATCAATATCATGTATTACTATCAATATCATGTATTACTATCAATATCATGTATTACTATCAATATCATGTATTACTATCAATATCATGTATTACTATCAATATCATGTATTACTATCAATATCATGTATTACTATCAATATCATGTATTACTATCAATATCATGTATTACTATTAATATCATGTATTATTATTAATATCATGTATTACTATTAATATCATGTATTACTATTAATATCATGTATTACTATTAATATCATGTATTACTATTAATATCATGTATTACTATTAATATCATGTATTACTATTAATATCATGTATTACTATTAATATCATGTATTACTAAGACATTAATCCAGGTCACAAGGCACCAATGTTCCCGCGCAGATATTTGACCGACGCCGTTTAGAATTACTGTAAAACGAGGCACAAAAAATGGATGCTGTGCAAAATTTCCCACGAGCATTTTTACTTTGCACACCGACCAACTTCCCCTAAAGGGAACAATGCAAGGCACTTGAAGGGAACCAACAGTTTTCACGTGTCCATCATTGTAAATGTCTTGGTGTGGACCATCAAACTAACACAGCATTTGAACAATTGGACATCAGATAATTCGGGACATCTATACCCCCCTCACCCTTCTTTTTTTCCCCACGGTAAATGGAATGATGACAAGCAGAAGGTCAGCTTAACTATCCAAATGGCATGGTCAAATATCAACTGTAGTTCCACAGCTGGAGATGGGGACCAGACCTTGGAGAGGTCTGACCTGTCTGCCCCGCATTCGACGGGGTGTGGGGTGGCTAACTCTTGTTTATTTGTCTCACACCACAGAAAGAACAAGGATGTCTGGGAACACGCCGTGTTGTCACACACACACACAAGTTATTTGTCTCATTTTGGAATTCCACGCAGGAAAATCCTGTTTCTCTTGTTTACTCATCAAAAATTATTTCTCTCCATTTCGTTTGAAATCAGCTGATTAAATAACGGCAAAAAACCTTAGATAATTGAATTGAAACAGTAAACTTATTAATTAATTGAAACAGTAAACTTATTCATTCTTTTAAGCCGAAAACTTTCATTACAGGTTATTTCTACCGTCTGTTATATAAAAGTACCAAAAACGCCGGTATTGCGCTATCTCTTCAACAGACTCAAGTCCATTAACTCGCCTACTCCTAATCCTCCCGTAGTTGGCTCCAGTCTTCAAATTAATAATTATGTAAAGCTGAACTAAACAGATGCGCCCAAACAGATGCGCACAACGAACATATCAGAAGTTATCTCCGAAAAGAATTCTTATAGTCCACTTCTCATATTTACGTCCGCATGTTTATGTCCAATCTTATGTTTACGATCACTTCTCATGTTTACATCCACATCTCATGTTTACGTCCAAAACTCCTATTTACGCCTTAACCGCGTGTTGGCGTAGACATTAAAAGCATGTTTTCCCATTATTGTCTTCTCATTACTTTGGGAAAGCGTGATGATTTATAATTGTGTGTCTGCTACTATTAACCTCCCCTGTCCCTGCTGGCCAGGACGTGTGTCAGAATGTCCTATATTTGAACATCACGCTAATACAGTCAAATCTCAAACAACGATATTAATTCGTTCCAGAGTCTTACTTGTTAAGCGAATCACTCGTTATACGAATCAATTTCCCCCATACAAATCAAAGTAAAATACGATAATGCGTTCCATGCAGAAAAAAATTCCAATTTTTCAAGAATTATTTATTAACATTTATTCAAATAAAATTACTTATGAATTGATAAAGAATGAAACAACTAGAGTACCATATAGATTTGACACAAATAACGTTAACAAAAATATGAATTTATGACAAATAATTATTCCTTTTTTACTAGAACACTGTTAAAGACATTGTTTTTGCCGACGCTTCAAAATTTGACGCAAATGTGTCGTAACCGTTTCGTAGACATTCTTGACACTCCATTGGAAGCATCCATCTCCTTAATTGTTCTTGAGGGTAGTGCAACATCGTTGATGTTGGCCGATTGTAGTTGCGCGCTAGATTAGCCACCTTGTTCTCACTTTTCAATGGTTTTTCGTTTCGTTTCAACCGTTATATTTTTCTCTCTTATGATTGTCTTCTTGTGTTTGTTTTTTCTCGAAGAAATTTTAACACAGGTTATTACACTTTGCACATAATAAAATTACGAATACTGTCTTTATACAAAATTTGTAAAAAAACGGTTGATCACACACGAAAACAATACGCTAACAGACCGAGTGCTTGGTCATAATATGGTGGAGAGCTATTAATAGAAATATTGGGGCTATAGTTATCTTTTTTAAGGACAGATTTCATAAATATTTAATAAAAGATACGAGTCAATGTGTACATGTAGGTATATGGAGAAGGATGTATTTTGTCAGCTATTTGTTAATTCTTAGTTAATTTTAGACAGCAAATTGGACTTGAAAATGAAAAAACAGTTTCGTAATTTTATTATGCTAACAATTTTCAGAACATAGTGATTCGACTTCATTTACGCTGTACAACATTGTTCCGCTAAAATGTAATCTAAATATAGAACATTACTCTTTGAGCTATGACGTTTTCCGGTCTTAGAAACGATCAACCCTATAGCAGCAATCTCTACATTTATGGCATTCTATTTATATGAGAGCATTGGCTTAAGGGGGAAGGCAGGGTTGAAAAAACGGGCGATCTCATTTCCCCAAATGCAGTTATACATGATAATTACAATAACTCCGACATAATTGGGCGAGTCCGAATGGTTTTACTACTATCCAACTATAGGCTCTATTTTTGGTTTGACAATAGAAAGTTTATCGGCGCCATCTGGTATTTTTGTGCCACCCTTTCATTTCTTTACATTATGTCACAGTCTCACGTACACAAAACCCAGTCCATTAAATGTCACCCGTCATCATGTCACAGTCTCACGTACACAAAACCCAGTCCATTAAATGTCACCCGTCATCATGTCACAGTCCCACATACACAAAACCCAGTCCATGAAATGTCACCTTTCATCATGTCACTGTCAGAACTGATCAAATTTAATCCAACAGATACTCTACACTAGTAAATAAATATACCGAGTAGCCAATTAGTATTTGGATTCATATCCCGCACATTGAAAAGAAAATCCTTTAGTCCAGCTACCAACGGTCTCCTACTACGTTGTTTCCATCGAGTCCAGGTTACATTGATCTTGGTAAATACTAAGGCAATCCGGAAACAGTTTCTTCAACTGTCCCAGAAATGACGGACTTGTCTAAAACGGGGTCCCCCCCCCCAGCTGGCAAGCATTTCGTCACAAGACAAATGTGAACAAGGCGACACTGAGGATGAAAGCACGCAATCCTATTAAGTGGCTTTCATTGAGCAGGACACGCACGAGGACTTATAGCGAGACAGTTGGAAATGGTGTTTATCACTTCCCGTGGTTTGTTCAACGACATTGGCTGCTTCATTTGGCACGGTCAGCGGAATTTAAAATGAAAGCTAAACATAAAAATAAATAAAGGTAAAAAGGATTTTTTTAAACCACTTTTTTATAAGTGGACTAAAAAGAAGAAAATAAGTTAAAACTTCTACGTTCAAGTACTGTGATTTAAAATGACTAAAAACGTAGGGCCGGTATAATAGCAGTATTACATTTAGGGCGGGTATAATAGCAGTATTACATTAATTAAAACCATGGAAAGTTCTTTAATTGTTTACTAGCATCGATATTTGCTAATATCATAAGTCAAACAATATACCACAACATATACTGCTAGATCATTGAACTTAAAACAAATAATTAATAAAAATACGTTTGTTATGTGATATGAATGTCGATTATTTGGACATAAACATCTTTGAGAACATTACGTTTAAAGGAAAAATTCCGGTGAGCTTGTCAATTGTGATCAGACTTTTTTTTAATATTCTCAATTAGCTTTGTAATTTAATTTCGGAAATCTATTTATAGAGCATCCGTACAGTAATTTTGACAAATTTCATTAAGATATAACATACACATACGGGTATTCTGTGACACACTTCAACAGATCTTATGCAACTAAACGTAACGATGCGTCTGTGAACTTGGCTTGACTAAAACACATAAAAATATACAACTCCATTACACATAATTTGCAAACATGATTGTATTGTTACGTCTATATTTTGGATGTAAAACACTGTTTTACCAAAACCTTGTCTAAATATAGAGACTTTCTCTAATAATATGCCATGTTTGATGTCTGAGAAATGATACGTCCTATATAAAAAAGTATATTGCTACTAAATAAATATTAAATTAATTTAATTGGTATGGGCACTTTTAGGATAGGTAATAATTATTTTGTTAAAAATAAACCTAAGGGGTTGCGTGCCTTACTTTTATTAATACATGGTTAACTTTAAAAATTATAAAAAAAGATGTTCCTTCATGTTAAAGTTTCTCCTGTAATTTAAGCAAAGACTCAGCACGCATTTTGCTTTGTGCATTTATTGCCCAAATCCCTGGACAGAGGATCCTAATAGAAATATACGCCCTGTTGGGCCCGTGTATCGCGTGGCGCCGGTCTCCAGCTAAGTTAATTCGATACACCGCAAAGCCACGGGTCCGATGGGAACCACTAAACGATGTTATTTAGAGATTTATCCTCACGGTCGTCAAGTTGACAAAAATGCCGCACTAACTCCCCCCCCCAACAGACCCACAGCGCCCCTACGTGTACCAGTTAACTTACAAATCTGTGTATATAATTCTCTACGTCGCCCAAACATGCGGGACACCCCGCCCGCACGCCAACGCTCTAACCCTCCTCCCGCCCCCTTCACCAAAGAGAGTATGTGAAACGAGCACGATGAATTACCATCGCTTGGGTCGACCAATGTCTCGAGACCGACAATGGTTCTTGCGTTCACTTGCATTGTTCCTTCACATAATAACGTGAGATTCGTAGTGTACTGGTTATCACGTCCGCCTTATACGGGGAAGGTCCTAGGTTCAAGCCCCAGCGAAAACATAGTTTAAAAAAAATAAATTAAAATGTGTTTGTGCCCGTTCTTTTACGCCTTTATTGTCAACATGGCTGACACTCACTAGGGACGGCCAATCACAGTTTATGGTTGGCAAGCTAATGTGGTAAAGGGTGGTGGGCAGGTAGATAACCACAGTGCGAATGTCTCGAAACCAATAATGAGTCGGCAGTCCCCCCCCCCACTCGCGTTGTTTGATTTCTTCGTGCTGCAGTTTGTTTAAGTTCTTTTTCCACTCTCTTTGCACTCTCCATGAGCAAGTCTGCGGCGAATGTTGCGGGGCGTCTAGTCTAATATATTATGGAAGCTTGAGATTACTCTCTAAGAGCTTTGACTAACACCTGGGCAACCTGCTCCATCTGCTGAACAGTGCCATACAACATTGTCTGAATGTAGGACAGCCTCCCCCTAGTGGGGCACGATGTTACAGGTTCACCACGGTTTCAGAGACTAGGCTGCAATGCCTGCGGTTCGAATCCCTGTTGTAAACTTGCTCGATAGTAACAACAAGAGGTATATGTGTTATTAAGATGGTAGTCCAACTTTTGAATCGCAGTATCGAAACAACAGAGAGATGTGTTACTCAGGTGGTAGTCCAACCTTAGACCCACAGTATTGTTTGATACAAGAGGGATGTCACATGTGATTAACATAATTTTGGGACGTAAGGTCACGTGTATAAGAAACGCGGGAAGAAAGGAGCATTCCTATTGGTTGAAAGTGTTGGGGCGAACAGTGGTGTGTAGATTTCCGTCGAGGAAGGATGTATGGTGTATGCCTCATGATTTCCACATTATATTACCTCAAATGATATCTATGTGTACACAATATATATATATTAAAGTTGTTTTGGATAAACGAATTCTTCAGTGAATTATTGTGCACAAGATTATGTACTGTGAGAACGCCTACATAAAGAGTTACATATAAATATAGTTACATTGGTGCAGAAGTAAAAGTTCTATGTGAACACTGTACAAGAGATTTTAAGAAGGAGGTTTCGTGGAAATAAGTATTGGATATTTCAAAAAAGGAAAGTATTCATTAAAATAAGAAATATTAACAGCTATCGTATTTTTTGAATATTCAAGTTCGTAAGAAGCTGTGAATAAACTTTTGTGGTTCAATGAAAATACAAGAATATTTCAAAATGGCGGCATACAGGCACATGGTCACGGCGTGCGGTATATACAACTAGGTCGCCTAGTTTGTTCTACGTTACAGTCGACGACAGTACAAGCATACTACACAGTGCTGGAATCTGCGTCGTGTAGGCTTACTGAATGGTGACACACGGTGAACATATATATAGGTCGTGACGTCAACAAGCTCAATGATATTTGATTCCAGGAAATATTTGTAAACATAACCTGGAACTTGGAAGGCTATGGACTATTAATTATGAAGTGTGAATTATAAATAAAGGAAGGAAAGTTGTATCCATTCATTGTGTGAAGAGTTTGATAATTGCAATTTTGGATTAATGGAGTGAACTAAATTGTTTAAAAACAACTAGAAAATTGAACATTTAATCAAGTGACTTTTATTCAAAACGATTGGACCATTAGATATATTTTGTCAATCTGAGGGAGCGTATATATAAAGTATACTAAAGATCCCGAGTGAGGATTCTTTTGTTGTCTCATCTTGTCAAGGCTAGATTTCATGGTTTAGACGTGTCACTTATTTGAACTTAACATTTTGAAATCAAGATTTTTCATTTGGAAGATTTATAACTTTATTAACATATACCTAAATTCCTTACCAAATTGCTTAACTCATATTATTCAATCAAACAAAACATGGATTACTACAAGGAATTCACTGCCATAGCTAAAGAAATCGGATTAAAGGGAAAAGAAATGAGAGATTTCATTGAAGAAAAAGTACAAATAGCTGAAGAAAAAGAAAAGCTAAGAATAGCTGATGAAAAAGAAAATCAAAGAATTGCTGAAGAAAAAGAACAGCTAAGAAAAGCTGAAGAAAAAGAAAATCAAAAAGAGGTTGAAGAAAAAGAGAGGCAAAAACTCATAATTGAAAGAGAACTTGCACAAATTAAAATGGACACCTTAAAATTACAAATTGAGCGAGAGAGTAGTGGCCACAATCCTGGTGATGAAACAAATAGAAGGTCAGCACCAAGGGATACTATCAAAGTAAGAAAATATGATAGCCAAAAAGAAAAAATGGATGTTTATCTGGATTATTTCGAATCCATAATGGCTATGAAAGGCTATAATGAAGAAGATTGGCCAGCACAACTGATGACTCAATTAACTGGAGAAGCATTTGAAGCTTATAACAGTATAGCCAAAGAAGACAAAAACATATATAAGAATGTCAAAAAGGCACTTCTATGTCATTTTGGAAAGTCAGAAAATGATTAAAGAAGAGAATTTCATGAAATGAGAATCAAGATCGACAAAGATCCACAGATCATAGTACATGAAGCACAAGTCAAACTAACAAAATGGCTGGAACTGACAGCAATAGATACGAGCAATCCAAAGGCCATAATAGACATGGTGTTAATTGACAAGTTCTTAGAAAATGCAACACCAACTCTATTCACATATTTCACTGATAAGAAAGTTCGTACTCATGCAGAGCTAACAAATGCATTACGAACATTCAAAGACTCTCATCCGAATGTGGAAATGGATAAGAGACAAGATATCTTTGCAGCAATACAAATTAAAAGTCAAGAAAAAAGGCAAAGTATGAGAAACCAGAGTCTGCCAAACCAAGGCAACAGACAAACTATTTGTTGGTACTGTAACAAGCCAGGACATATGGCAAAGCAGTGTTACCACAATAAAGGACAACCAAATAGGGTGTCACCTAATGGCAGCCCTATAAGAAAAAAAACAGAAGAAAAATCAAGACAAGATCATTTTGAAAACAAAGGTAGACAAGCATGGAAAGAAAAATATCATAATTCCAAACATAGAGATTATGATCAAGATAGACAATTATGGAGAGAAAAATATAATCATAATTCCAGACACAGAGATTATGATCAAGAAAGACAATCATGGAGAGAAAGAAATAATCATAATTCCATAAATAGAGATTATAATCAAAGCAGAAGATCATGGAGCGGCAAATACAATTTTGACTCCAGAAAAAGAAATTATGATCAACCATGGAGAAAGAATGAAAACCAAGACATGAATGATAGAAAAATAATAAAGTTAAATCGAGCACAGACAGAAACTAGTGACATTTTAGCCACTATTCAAAATCAAGTATATGATAAAAGAAATGAAGACCATAGTAGCAGAGATAAAAATGGTACTAGTGAATCTGAAACCATTTGTGTGAAATCATCTGAAGTAGGAAGAACAATTGGTTGTGTATTAAGCAAAATCAAAGACTTTACAGATACAGTCAATATTTTTTCAGATAAAAGTTTCTGACATTGACTCATCTGGTAGAAATTCTATTGAACTATCAGGAAGAAAAAATGACATCTCAAAAGCTAAGAAACTGATTCAAAATGCTGGAATTGATATTGTGAATGAACATAATCGAAGTCATGGTTGGTGAATTATTGAACATTTAACAGTCTGAAGAAACATTCAAAGCCCATCGATTTGAATTCATACTCGTCAACTGAAGAATGACTATATTGAACTAGGCTATGCTATTAGCCGACTACAAATTTGACATTAAACCTGTGAAGGGAAAAGACAATGTGGTTGCAGACATATTAAGTAGAATGACAATAAATACAGACATTCTGTGAATTCCTAAGTGACAAAAACAATGACTTTATTAATATTAGTCTGTGAATTCCTCAATGATAAAACCAGAGACTGTATTAAAAAGACATTCTGTGAATTACTAAATAATAAAATAAGAGACTATATTAAGATTAGTCTGTGAATTCCTAAAGGATACAAACAGAGACTGTAATTATATTAATATTGTTATTCTTCGAACAATGGACAAGGAACAATGTTTGAATTCCACTGGATTATTAGTTAATTTTAATAATATTGAGTGTTTAAATGTTTTAATTACACAAAATTACAGATGTGTTTAAAGTTCCATTTTCATTTTTTCAGCACAGGTAGACGGATGCAGTCCTACAGATTTTTTTCTCATTATTTTTTATGTTTAGACTGTTGCAGTCCTACAGATTTTTTCTTATTGATTCTATATCCAGAAGTTGTATGTAAGAAAATGAATGTTCATTGATGATAAATATTTGAAATTTGAATATAGATATAGATTGATTTGATTTTATGAAAACCAAAAAATTTGTATTTCATAAACATTTTTTTTTGAAGGATGAGGGTGAATGTCACATGTGATTAACATAATTTTGGGACGTAAGGTCACGTGTATAAGAAACGCGGGAAGAAAGGAGCATTCCTATTGGTTGAAAGTGTTGGGGCGAACAGTGGTGTGTAGATTTCCGTCGAGGAAGGATGTATGGTGTATGCCTCAAGATTCCACGTTATATTACCTCAAATGATATCTATGTGTACACAATATATATATATATTAAAGTTGTTTTGGATAAACTAAATCTTCAGTGAATTATTGTGCACAAGATTATGTACTGTGAGAACGCCTACATAAAGAGTTATATATAGTTATAGTTACAAGGGAGATGTGTTACTCAGGTGGTAGTCCAACCTTAGACCCACAGTATCGATATATTTTGACAGTCCGGTGCACATCAAACGAAAAGGTCACCAGGAAGGAACGCTAGATTTCTGGTTTTGTTGGGCCCAAGTCCCAGTGAAAAAGGTCACCGCCACGAATCAAATAGTGACATTTCAGAAGACCTTTGTTATGAACTTATCACGGTCGCTGCTATGATGGTGATTGTTTTGACAGAGGTTAAAAAAAAATATTCCGAGGCACGACGCTCTTGCTACATCCAAGTTCTTCTAAGACATTCATATAGAATTCTAAAAAGAGCCCTGAAAAAAATAACTTCAAAAATGCCCCCCTTCCCCCTAATCCCTGCATACTCCAGTCAAGAAGCCGCAGTGACCCAAGGCTTCTCGCAAGAAGCCGCAGTGACCCAAGGCGTCTCGCAAGAAGCCGCAGTGACCCAATGCGTCTCGCAAGAAGCCGCAGTGACCCAAGGCGTCTCGCAAGAAGCCGCAGTGACCAAAGGCGTCTCGCAAGAAGTCGCAGTGACCGAAGGCGACTCGCAAAAGGCCGCAGTGACCCAAGGCGTCTCGCAAGAAGTCGCAGTGACCCAAGGCGAGTCGCAAAAGGCCGCAGTGATCCAAGGCGTCTCGCAAGAAGCCGCAGTGACCCAGTGCGTCTCGGTCCACAGTTTGAGGACCTCGATATTTGGGTCATGACATTTTAACAAATTGTTTCCCAGCGTTTTTCTTCAATAGCGCTTTTGTCTAGGCAATTATAAAGTATTAAACTGCAATGCCACAAATGTACAGAACTTAGTGACCACTGAAGGTTTCTTGAAGAAAGACAATTATCTTTTCTTATGTTCAACTATGTTATGTTATTTATTTATATAATTCATTTGAAGACACATTATAGTAATATTTTCAATAGTTAGCCTAAAGAATGAATGGGCATCAACTTAGCCAATCAACTACAAGATATAACTACATTCCAAATCCAACATACATCTTGTAGCACATGTGAGTGCGAGTGTCGAAGATAAGAATGGATTTATAAAGAACTATAATTTATTTGGAAATAACGTGAGAATCTCTGCCTGGTCAAACTTGACAAACGTATTGAATCGAACATAATTATGGCCAGGAATTCGTTCACAGCCACCCTGGCAACTCTTAGTCAAGAATAGATCTCAGATACACATCGCCATTGAAACAACAACACGTCATGCTGAGATCTGTTGGCCATTGAAACAACAACACGACATGCTAAGATCTGCTTGCCATTGAAGCAACAACAAGTCAAGCTAAGATATGTTGGCCATTGAAACAACAACACGACATGCTGAGATCTGTTGGCCATTGAAACAACAACACGACATACTGAGATCTGTTGGCCATTGAAACAACAACACGTCATGCTGAGATCTGTTGGCCATTGAAACAACAACACGTCATGCTGAGATCTGTTGGCCATTGAAACAACAACACGTCATGCTCAGATGTTTGTCATATTGACAACAGCACATCAAAGCCATTCTATTATCGATCACTATAGATTTGTTGCCAGCAAAAGCTGATTAAAAATCAGGCCACAACTTGAGTTTAAAAAATTCATTAGTTCCGTTTTCAATTTTACTGCGGTTTTATATAGAGCATTTCTCATTAGTCTTACATTACGCTAGGAATCAATAGTCTTACATTACAATAGGACTCCTTAGTCTTACAATACAATAGAATTCCTTAGTCTTACATTATAATAGACTCCTTAGTCTTACATTATAATAGGACTCCTTAGTCTTACATTACAATAGAATTCCTTAGTCTTACATTATAATAGACTCCTTAGTCTTACATTATAATAGGACTCCTTAGTCTTACATTACAAAGGGACTCATTAGTCTTACCTTACGCTAGGAATCAATAGTCTTACATTACAATAGGACTCCTTAGTCTTACATTACAATAGGACTCCTTAGTCTTACATTATAATAGACTCCTTAGTCTTACATTATAATAGACTCCTTAGTCTTACATTATAATAGGACTCCTTAGTCTTACATTATAATAGGACTCCTTAGTCTTACATTACAATAGGACTCCTTAGTCTTACATTACAATAGGACTCCTTAGTCTTACATTATAATAGACTCCTTAGTCTTACATTATAATAGACTCCTTAGTCTTACATTATAATAGGACTCCTTAGTCTTACATTACAAAGGGACTCATTAGTCTTACCTTACGCTAGGAATCAATAGTCTTACATTACAATAGGACTCCTTAGTCTTACATTACAATAGGACTCCTTAGTCTTACATTATAATAGACTCCTTAGTCTTACATTATAATAGACTCCTTAGTCTTACATTATAATAGGACTCCTTAGTCTTACATTATAATAGGACTCCTTAGTCTTACATTACAATAGGACTCCTTAGTCTTACATTACAATAGGACTCCTTAGTCTTACATTATAATAGACTCCTTAGTCTTACATTATAATAGACTCCTTAGTCTTACATTATAATAGGACTCCTTAGTCTTACATTATAATAGACTCCTTAGTCTTACATTATAATAGGACTCCTTAGTCTTACATTACAAAGGGACTCATTAGTCTTACCTTACGCTAGGAATCAATAGTCTTACATTACAATAGGACTCCTTAGTCTTACATTACAATAGGACTCCTTAGTCTTACATTACGCTAGAACTATGAATTGACTCTCTAGAGCCTAAAGGTAAACACATGTAGCTCTGGCTTTCGTCTGGTTCAAATATTATTGTAAAAGTATGTTCTACTCAAGTAGATATATAAACTATTTCAAACGCTCGTTCACTTGTCCTTAAAATTTGAGAATCGCCATGTGGGATAATAAAAAAATAAAAAAGTAAAGAAATTATATAAGCAGTAAAACTTTTGGGGCAGAGTGAGTTGGAATTAAGTTATTTCCTGGTCCGATTAAGGCTGATTAAGCTCTCATCTTAAGGTTTCAATTCATCAGTGCCCGCGTCTGCTTACATAGATGACCAGGTCCTGATCGTGGGGAGATAGCAGACCAGATTTATTTCATGGCCTTGACAGAGGTCGAGAACAGGACGCCGAGCTTTAGTTTGATTGGTGCACGCGCTTCGATCAACAGATTTTAGAAGGTGACCACTTACTGCATATAAGAGACTGGCCACTTTTCTCTTAGTATCGCACTAATGATACTGCATATAAGAGACTGGCCACTTTTCTCTTAGTATCGCACTAATGATACTGCATATAAGAGACTGGCAACTTTTCTCTTAGTACCGCACTAATGATACTGTATATAAGAGACTGGCCACTTTTCTCTTAGTATCGCACTAATGATACTGTATATAAGAGACTGGCCACTTTTCTCTTAGTATCGCACTAATGATACTGCATATAAGAGACTGGCCACTTTTCTCTTAGTATCGCACTAATGATACTGCATATAAGAGACTGGCCACTTTTCTCTTAGTATCGCACTAATGATACTGCATATAAGAGACTGGCCACTTTTCTCTTAGTACCGCACTAATGATACTGCATATAAGAGACTGGCCACTTTTCTCTTAGTATCGCACTGATGATACATACGCTCAATACGACTTGACCAATTTAGAAACAACAGGACTAGAAAAGCTGTGACTACTTTCAAGCGGTCATTAAAGGACTAGAATAGCCTGGCGAGTCTAAGGCATGCGCAGAGATAAGGGCAGGGAGCAGCGAGCCGCAGAGATAAGGGCAGGGAGCAGCGAGCCGCAGAGATAAGGGCAGGGAGCAGCGAGCCGCAGAGATAAGGGCAGGGAGCAGCGAGGCACAGAGATAAAGGCAGGGAGCAGCGAGCCGCAGAGATAAGGGCAGGGAGCAGCGAGCCGCAGAGATAAGGGCAGGGAGCAGCGAGCCGAAGAGATAAGGGCAGGGAGCAGCGAGCCGCAGAGATAAGGGCAGGGAGCAGCGAGGCGTCTAACTTGGTCATAAATCTCAGGTCCATGGGGTGGTCGAGGTCTCGCGGACTTCCAGCCCCAGCCAAAGCGGAACCGGATTTTATTTATGGATAGATTTCAGGAGCGTGCGTATTTGAGGATGACGGCAGATTATTTCATTCGTCATTTCTCTGAAACGTTTATCATCATGGCCTCTATAGTAGCTGTTATCATCATGGCCTCTATAGTAGCTGTTATCATCATGGCCTCTATAGTAGCTGTTATCATCATGGCCTATATAGTAGCTGTTATCATCATGGCCTCTATAGTAGCTGCTATCATCATGGCCTCTATAGTAGCTGTTATTATCATGGCCTCTATAGTAGCTGTTATCATCATGGCCTCTAAAGTAGCTGTTTTATAGCAAGAAGCATGGACAAATAAATTAATTAATTAATTTAAAAAATGACAGATAAGACCGAATATATTCTTTTACAAAAACTATTTCTCAGCAGAAGATCAACCTGGTTCGTTCCGACTTTGTTCTCCCCCTTATACGCGACAACGTTAACACAGGGCTTGAAGTGGGCTGAAACAGATCATCAACTCACAACAGCTACAGTGGCCTGGGCGATAGATCAACTCACAACAGCTACAGTGGCCTGGGCGATAGATCAACTCACAACAGCTACAGTGGCCTGGGCGATAGATCAACTCACAACAGCTACAGTGGCCTGGACGATAGATCAACTCACAACAGCTACAGTGGCCTGGACGATAGATCAACTCACAACAGCTACAGTGGCCTGGACGATAGATCAACTCACAACAGCTACAGTGGCCTGGACGATAGATCAACTCACAACAGCTACAGTGGCCTGGACGATAGATCAACCCACAACAGCTACAGTGGCCTGGACGATAGCTCAACCCACAACAGCTACAGTGGCCTGGACGATATATCAACTCACAACAGCTACAGTGGCCTGGACGATAGATCAACTCACAACAGCTACAGTGGCCTGGACGATAGATCAACTCACAACAGCTACAGTGGCCTGGACGATAAATCAACTCACAACAGCTACAGTGGCCTGGACGATAGATCAACTCACAACAGCTACAGTGGCCTGGACGATAGATCAACTCACAACAGCTACAGTGGCCTGGACGATAGATCAACTCACAACAGCTACAGTGGCCTGGACGATAGATCAACTCACAACAGCTACAGTGGCCTGGACGATAGATCAACTCACAACAGCTACAGTGGCCTGGACGATATATCAACTCACAACAGCTACAGTGGCCTGGACGATAGATCAACTCACAACAGCTACAGTGGCCTGGACGATAGATCAACTCACAACAGCTACAGTGGCCTGGACGATATATCAACTCACAACAGCTACAGTGGCCTGGACGATAGATCAACTCACAACAGCTACAGTGGCCTGGACGATAGATCAACTCACAACAGCTACAGTGGCCTTGACGATAGATCAACTCACAACAGCTACAGTGGCCTGGACGATAGATCAACTCACAACAGCTACAGTGGCCTGGACGATAGATCAACTCACAACAGCTACAGTGGCCTGGACGATAGATCAACTCACAACAGCTACAGTGGCCTGGACGATAGATCAACTCACAATAGCTACAGTGGCCTGGGCGATAGATCAACTCACAACAGCTACAGTGGCCTGGACGATAGATCAACTCACAACAGCTACAGTGGCCTGGACGATAGATCAACTCACAACAGCTACAGTGGCCTGGACGATAGATCAACTCACAACAGCTGTAGTGTACTTAAATGGCCACCAAGAACCACTGCCACCATTGTTTGCTAGTGTACTTAAATGGCCACCACCATTAACATGGTTAACGCTAGATCATATATGAGCAAACAACACGTGTTTTAAAATAATTTGCTAGTAACGTGGTTTACACTGTCTCATTTGGACGCCTCCTAACAAATGTCGCAACGATGGGATGCCATCTATCAGCAGCTAAACTTGTCTAGACATCTCGCTACCGCTTTCTGATACATTCGGCATAAATATCAAACTATGAAGTGAATGGGGACGTAACTGAGTCAGAAAATACCGGGGGGAAAACTGTTTTTTTTTAGGTTTCAAAAGAAACAAAGCCATCATAACCAGCACTTATATATATATATATTGTCCAAACCTGATTATAACAACAAACGAGCGAACCACTGAATGTTACAACAATCTCTATTGAAGAGTCGCTGGTATTTCAATGGAAAGAAACAATTGAAAGTTGGACATATGTCGAAGAAATTCATTTACCTTTCCCCCCTTCTAATGTCAGTTTTCTTCCCCCTTTTATTTTAAAACTTCTTTCATTAAAAATTCGTATTTCCATCTTGTTGGGCTGTAGTAGTGAAATATCAGCTGCCACATTGGTTCTGTGTAAGTCTTGCTCCCTTAGTTAAACGTCGCTGGCCGCGGCCGTTCAGTGTATGAACGTATGGGTAAGTGGACTTATCTACTTCTTAGTTTTATTCTTGCTTAAAGAGTCTCATTGGTAATTTAATTGGTATATATATTTCCACACGGACGCCCCCACACATGTGTGATATGCCAGACTTTATGGTCCCTTGCATACGGCTCCACTTCGGAAAAGAATACAAAGTGGAGTACTTTACCCACCCCTCAGTCGTATACGCCCCTGTTAGCCAACATATCTTATCTCATTTACTACAGACGCCCCCTCTTCAACTCTATACAGAAGATTATTGCGGCCTAAAATAAACAAAGAGATATTCAAAAGGTTTTCACACTTGTCTGGTATTGAAGATGGCTATCAAAACCGGAAAAAGGTGACCAAAAAAAAACAACAAACAAACTTTTATAGACAAAGTTTTCTTGTATGAGGCATGTCCCCCGGCAGACTATCCCTAACTCAACACACACACACACAATTTATTAGAAATTCTGATCGATTTAATTTTTGTTGTCTACAAGTACAAGTTTCAAAGGTGTACATCTATTTATATGTACCTCTTCAAACATCACCAATGTCCGAGTAATAGTTTATTGGCGGTGTGGGGGGAAACAACTCAGTTTATTGGCGGTATGGGGGAAACAACTCAGTTTATTGGCGGTGTGGGGGAAACAACTCAGTTTATTGGCGGTGTGGGGGAAACAACCCAGTTTATTGGCGGTGTGGGGGATACAACTCAGTTTATTGGCGGTGTGGGGGAACAACTCAGTTTATTGGCGGTGTGGGGGAACAACTCAGTTTATGGGCGGTGTGGGGGAAACAACTCAGTTTATTGGCGGTGTGGGGGAAACAACTCAGTTTATTGGCCGTGTGGGGGAAACAACTCAGTTTATTGGCGGTGTGGGGGAAACAACTCAGTTTATTGGCGGTGTGGGGGAAACAACTCAGTTTATTGGCGGTGTGGGGAAACAACTCAGTTTATTGGCGGTGTGGGGAAACAACTCAGTTTATTGGCGGTGTGGGGGACACAACTCAGTTTATTGGCGGTATGGGGGAACAACTCAGTTTATTGGCGGTGTGGGGGAAACAACTCAGTTTATTGGCGGTGTGGGGGAAACAACTCAGTTTATTGGTGGTGTGGGGGAACAACTCGGTTTATGGGCGGTGTGGGGGAAACAACTCAGTTTATGGGCGGTGTTGGGGAAACAACTCAGTTTATTGGCGGTGTGAGGGTACAACTCAGTTTATTGGCGGTGTTGGGGAAACAACTCAGTTTCTTGGCGGTGTGGGGGAACAACTCAGTTTATTGGCGGTGTGGGGGAAACAACTCAGTTTATTGGCGGTGTGGGGGAAACAACTCAGTTTATGGGCGGTGTGGGGGAAACAACTCAGTTTATGGGCGGTGTGGGGGAAACAACTCAGTTTATGGGCGGTGTGGGGGAAACAACTCAGTTTACGGGCGGTGTGAGGGAAACAACTCAGTTTATGGGCGGTGTGGGGGAAACAACTCAGTTTATGGGCGTTGTGGGGGAAACAACTCAGTTTATGGGCGGTGTGGGGGAAACAACTCAGTTTATGGGCGGTGTGGGGGAAACAACTCAGTTTATGGGCGGTGTGGGGGAAACAACTCAGTTTATGGGCGGTGTGGGGGAAACAATTCAGTTTATGGGCGGTGTGGGGGAAACAACTCAGTTTATGGGCGTTGTGGGGGAAACAACTCAGTTTATGGGCGGTGTGGGGGAAACAACTCCGTTTATGGGCTGTGTGGGGGAAACAACTCAGTTTATGGGCGGTGTGGGGGAAACAACTCAGTTTATGGGCGGTGTGGGGGAAACAACTCAGTTTATGGGCGGTGTGGGGGAAACAACTCAGTTTATTGGCGGTGTGAGGGTACAACTCAGTTTATTGCCGGTGTGGGGGAAACAATTCAGTTTATTGGCGGTGTGGGGGAAACAACTCAGTTTATTGGCGGTGTGGGGGAAACAACTCAGTTTATTGGCGGTGTGGGGAAACAACTCAATTTATTGGCGGTGTGGGGAAAACAACTCAGTTTATTGGCGGTGTGGGGGAAACAACTCAGTTTATTGGCGGTGTGGGGAAACAACTCAGTTTATTGGCGGTGTGGGGGAAACAACTCAGTTTATTGGCGGCGTGGGGAAACAACTCAGTATATTGGCGGTGTGGGGGAAACAACTCAGTTTATTGGCGGTGTGGGGGAACAACTCAGTTTATTGGCGGTGTGGGGGAACAACTCAGTTTATTGGCGGTGTGAGGGTACAACTCAGTTTATTGTCGGTGTGGGGGAAACAACTCAGTTTATTTCCGGTGTGGGGAAACAACTCAGTTTATTGCCGGTGTGGGGGAAACAACTCAGTTTATTGGCGGTGTAGGGAAAACAACTCAGTTTATTTCCGGTGTGGGGAAACAACTCAGTTTATTGGCGGTGTGGGGAAACAACTCTCTTAAAGACATACATCTTTTCAAATAGACGATTCCAAGATGACGTATTACCGGACAAGGGAAACCACCCGATGAAATCGTCGAGGAATCCCCACGGTTGTAATAGGAGCAGCTGAGCTTCCCAACACTTGGACTCGTCCTCTGCAAGCCTCGGGCTGGACTCATGCCAGGGAAACGTTTTTCCCGCTTCCGTTTTTTTGTCATCTTAGCATTTAGAGGCGGGGGGAGTCCTAATCGCTGGCCGGAGTCGAATCTTTCAAGTCGGAGTCAAAATTTTTAAGTTGGAGGCGGACGCAAAGACGTTTATTTTGAGGTCGTCTTTGATTAATACAATTAACCCCCTCTCTCCCCTCCAAGTCAACAAACGCCATTAGGGAAGAGGACTTGATGAGATATTAAATAAAAAAACATAACTTTAATTATGCGTATTCATAAGGAGTCGGGCTTTAAAAGGTTTATTTACTGAAGTATAGAAAATCGGATTTAATTTCTCGATTCACGAATTGACGGGATATTGCAAAAGAAATTAAACAACCCCGTAAAAACAAAGGTTTTGACTATTAATCCCTTAAATATGAGACATAAATTAAAATATTAATTATGTTCCAAGGCGACAAACATTTACAGCCTGAAACTGAGTGAACTCCTCCTGGTGTTTAACACGAGATGTGGTCATCGATGGCTGGCGTGAAGTCAAGTGACCCGTAAAATGTAAACAATAGCGACCGCTACATATAGTTTATATGTGCTGGGCACGCCAAACCATTAATTTTCATTTAGGACAAAACTACCTATAAATTTACATATCCTTGACAAGACGACTTAATACATTTTATATTCTGGAGAATACTAATTAATGTACATATTTTAGACAAGACTACTCATTGATTTGCATATACTGGAAAAGATGACTTGCTCAGACGATACAAAATATTAGAATGTGATGACTGTCTTTAAGAAAGGAAATGCTAACGTTCTTAGGTTTATGACATAATTATTTTCATTAATTCTAGTTAAAATTTTTTACATGATAACTCTCTATATAAACGTGAGTCGCAAACCTTACACGAATCTATGCTACCAACTAGCACCTAAACACCGACACACGCACCTGGCTACATCAATGCTACCAACTAGCACCTAAACACCGACACACGCACCTGGCTACATCAATGCTACCAACTAGCACCTAAACACCGACACACGCACCTGGCTACATCAATGCTACCAACTAGCACCTAAACACCGACACACGCACCTGGCTACATCAATGCTACCAACTAGCACCTAAACACCGACACACGCACCTGGCTACATCAATGCTACCAACTAGCACCTAAACACTGACACACGCACCTGGCTACATCAATGCTACCAACTAGCACCTAAACACCGACACACGCACCTGGCTACATCAATGCTACCAACTAGCACCTAAACACCGACACACGCACCTGGCTACATCAATGCTACCAACTGGCACCTAAACACCGACACACGCACCTGGCTACATCAATGCTACCAACTAGCACCTAAACACCGACACACGCACCTGGCTACATCAATGCTACCAACTAGCACCTAAACACCGACACACGCACCTGGCTCACATAAATTTAATTTAAAAGTATACCCGTATACCCCGAGGCCCACATGAGTCACAGGATCTAAAATATTCAACGTCTCTACGCACACAACCAGCAGATAACTCACAAGGATTCACCTGCTGACACTGAGACCAACCCTCTCCATCCTGCCTACGTCCAACCCTCTCCATCCTGCCTACGTCCAACCCTCTCCATCCTGCCTACGTCCAACCCTCTCCATCCTGCCTACGTCCAACTCTCCCCACCTGCCTACGTCCAACCCTCTCCATCCTACCTACGTCCAACCCTCTCCATCCTGCCTACGTCCAACCCTCTCCATCCTGCCTACGTTTAATCCTCTCCATCCTGCCTACGTCCAACCCTCCCCCGTCCAACCCTCTCCATCATGCTTACGTCCTACCCTCCCCACCTGCCTACGTCAAACCATCTCCATCCTGACTACGTCCTACCCTCCCCACCTGCCTACAACCTTCTCCATCCTGTCTACGTCCAAGCCTCTTCATCCTGCCTACGTCATACCCTCCTCACCTCCCTACGTCCAAGCCTCTCCATCCTGCCAACGTTCTACCCTCCCCACCTGCATATGTCCAAGCATCTCCATCCTGCCTACGTCCTACTCTCCCCACCTGCCTACGTCCAACCATCTCCATCCTGCCTACGTCGAAGTCTCTCCATCCTGCCTACGTCCTACCCTCCCCACCTGCCTACGTCCAAGCCTCTCCATCCTGCCTACGTTCTACCCTCCCCACCTGCCTACGTCAAAGCCTCTCCATCCTGCCTACGTCCTACCCTCCCCACCTGCCTACGTCCTACCCTCCCCCCTGCCTACGTCCAACCCTATACACCCTGCCTATGTCCTATCCTCCCCACCTGCCTACGTCCATTTACTAACTGACAATTATTTATTCAAGACCCTCACACTTGCCCTCACTTGTACTGTACCGCACAATCACAATTGATGATCTAATATACAATGCATTTTTCAAACTTGGTGACTCTGTCTGGGAAACTATGAGAACGATCTGTGATGAGGGCCGTTGAAACTATGAGAACGATCTGTGATGAGGGCCGTTGAAACTATGAGAAGGATCTGTGATGAGGACCGTTGAAACTATGAGAACGATCTGTGATGAGGACCGTTGAAACTATGAGAACGATCTGACATGAGGACAGTTGAAACTATGAGAACGATCTGTGATGAGGACCTTTGAAACTATGAGAACGATCTGTGATGAGGACCGTTGAAACTATGAGAACGATCTGTGATGAGGGCCGTTGAAACTATGAGAAGGATCTGTGATGAGGACCGTTGAAACTATGAGACGGATCTTTGATGAGGACCGTTGAAACTATGAGAAGGATCTGTGATGAGGACCGTTGAAACTATGAGAAGGATCTGTGATGAGGACCGTTGAAACTATGAGAACGATCTGTGATGAGGACCGTTGAAACTATGAGAACGATCTGTGATGAGGACAGTTGAAACTATGAGAACGATCTGTGATGAGGACCTTTGAAACTATGAGAACGATCTGTGATGAGGACCGTTGAAACTATGAGAACGATCTGTGATGAGGGCCGTTGAAACTATGAGAAGGATCTGTGATGGGGACCGTTGAAACTATGAGAAGGATCTTTGATGAGGACCGTTGAAACTATGAGAAGGATCTGTGATGAGGACCGTTGAAACTATGAGTGGATCTGTGATGAGGACCGTTGAAACTATGAGAACGATCTGTGATGAGGACCGTTGAAACTATGAGAACGATCTGTGACGAGGGCCGTTGAAACTGTGAGAAGGATCTGTGATGAGGACCGTTGAAACTATGAGAAGGATCTTTGATGAGGACCGTTGAAACTATGAGAAGGATCTGTGATGAGGACCGTTGAAACTATGAGAAGGATCTGTGATGAGGACCGTTGAAACTATGAGAACGATCTGTGATGAGGACCGTTGAAACTATGAGAACGATCTGTGATGGGGACCGTTGAAACTCTGAGAACGATCTGTGATGAGGACCGTTGAAACTTTGAGAACGATCTGTGACGAGGACCGTTGAAACTATGAGAACGATCTGTGATGAGGACCGTTGAAACTATGAGAACGATCTGTGATGAGGACCGTTGAAACTATGAGAACGATCTGTGATGGGGACCGTTGAAACTGTGAGAAGGATCTGTGATGAGGACCGTTGAAACTTAAAACAAGTTCCCTCCTCTGTACTTCCCCTCCCCCAGCTCCCCCTCCCCCAGCTCCCCCTCCCCCAGCTCATCAAGTTAATGTGTTGGTGTCCTCTAGGACGTATGTGTTGGCCTCAGGCAGGATTCATTAGTGGTCTGTACAAACTCAGCCAGCTATCTGCCTTCCAACCACTGGCATTGACTACCAACCACTGTCATTGACTACCAACCACTGTCATTGACTACCAACCACTGGCATTGACTACCAACCACTGTCATTGACTACCAACCACTGGCATTGACTACCAACCACTGTCATTGACTACCAACCACTGGCATTGACTACCAAACACTGTCATTGACTACCAACCACTGTCATTGACTACCAACCACTGGCATTGACTACCAACCACTGTCATTGACTACCAACCACTGGCATAAAATTGACTACCAACCACTGTCATTGACTACCAACCACTGTCACCGACTACCAACCACTGTCACCGACTACCAACCACTGTCACCGACTACCAACCACTGGCACCGACTACCAACCACTGTCACCGACTACCAACCACTGTCACCGACTACCAACCACTGTAATTGACTACCAACCACTGTAATTGACTACCAACCACTGTAATTGACAACCAACCACTGTCATTGACTACCAGCCACTGTCATTGACTACCAACCACTGTCATTGACTACCAACCCCTGTCATTGACTACCAACCACTGTCATTGTCTACCAACCACTGTCATTGACTACCAACCACTGGCATTGACTACCAACCACTGTCATTGACAACCAACCACTGTCATTGACAACCAACAACTGTCATTGACAACCAACCACTGTCATTGACAACCAACCACTGTCATTGACAACCAACCACTGTCATTGACTACCAACCACTGTCATTGACAACCCACTCGATGTAGCTACCTAACGTCCAAACTATTTGATCTAATCCACCAGTCTCAGTATAGTTATCTAGTTTTAAAAATAAGATTTGCTACTAACTGAAGATCAGACTTGAAGTTAACTTTTTAAATAACTTTTAAAAAAACAACAAAAAAACAATTAGTTTCAGATGGAGCTGAACTAAAATATAAACATTCACTTACATCCAATATTTTAAGAGCAATTTTTCTTTCTATGACACTATGTTTCTTTGTATGTCACAATGTTCCTTTGTATGTCACAATGTTCCTTTCTATGACACAATGTTTTTTTCTATGACACAATGTTTCTTTCTATGACACTATGTTTCTTTCTATGACACAATGTTTCTTTCTATGACACAATGTTTCTTTCTATGACACAATGTTTCTTTCTATGACACCATGTTTCTTTCTATGACACAATGTTTCTTTCTATGACACAATGTTTTCATAGCAGAAATGTAGTCTGAAAATGTATGTAGTTGTGTTGTCTTAAAACTTTGAGCCCTTTAATTAGTACTAAACCATGAGCACTTCCTCACCATGGATCAATACTAAACCATGAGCACTTCCTCACCACGGATCAATACTAAACCATGAGCACTTCCTCACCACGGATCAATACTAAACCATGAGCACTTCCTCACCATGGATCAATACTAAACCATGAGCACTTCCTCACAATGGATCAATACTAAACCATGAGCACTTCCTCACCATGGATCAATATTAAACCATGAGCACTTCCTCACCATGGATCAATACTAAACCATGATCACTTCCTCACCATGGATCAATACTAAACCATGAGCACTTCCTCACCATGGATCAATACTAAACCATGAGCACTTCCTCACCATGGATCAATACTAAACCATGAGTTTTTCCTCAGACGTTTCCGTGATGGCTTTATCAAACAACGCCGTCCGCAGTTCACTCAACATTCCATAGAGTGTTTTTGTACCCACTCAAGAGTCCGTCTGTTCCACACCTTTCAAAGCTTTGTGTCAACATAGTGGACAAGGGAGAGTATCTTTTGTTATAAATATGACGGCATTTGAATCGATGTAAAAACATGTAGCGTTATTAAAATATTTTTAAATCCCTTATATTAACTTCACCGCCGTCTCTCTCTGTCGTTCTGTCGTCATCTCTCTCTGTCTGTCTTGGGCGGGCGGAAAAACAAAAGTAAAAAATGACCCACTTCCCGTTATCCGATCGAGCTGAAATTTGGCACACGGACCCGTCTCACTTAACAATGCATCGTATCAAAATTTCAGATCGATCGAACGAACCGTAATTAAATTTGTGCATTTTTAGTTTATCCTTATGTACGTATGTAATTCAAATTCACTGTTTGTTTTTTGTTTTCACGGGATTGTTCAGTCACGCGTTGACGCGACCCATCGAAGTACCGGCGTGCTTTTGTTTACATTTTACGTGTCACGCTGAGCTCGGTCAAGCGATCGGTGACCATACTTCAGGGTTATGAAGCAAAGTTGAGTTAAGACAGATTCAGTCTACAAATGTTTGTCGCGTTTGAAAACAATCAATACTGTTAGTTATGTCTCATATATAAGGGATTTATAGTCAAAAACTTTGTTTTTACGGGTTTGTTTTATTTACCATTGTTAATTTAAGTTAAAAATTCCTCAAACAAGTTAATAAAATTATAATATAACTATGTGGAATGATTCAAATGTTCTAACAAGTTGGTTTAAATTTCCATCATTTGTGATAGTTTTCTTAACGCAAGCTATTGTTTTCAGCAAATAATATAAACCGCAGCCGAATATAAACAAGGAGTGCTTCAATTCAGACATAGGCTTTTAAATTCCTGTTCAATCTGCTGTTTCTTTGCTGTCTTGTGATGGCTACAAAGGGAAGCCTCCAGTTCTATGTTCAGACTTGTCGTTTCATGTCAGTTTATATTTCATTTCAATGTTTTCTTCACATAGCTTAAACTCGGTAACCGATAAACTGTCTTGACTGGAGCAGTGTGCACCAATAGACTTACACCTGGGGCAGTGTGCACCAATAGACTTAGATCTGGGGCAGTGTGCACCAATAGACTTACACCTGGGGCAGTCTGCACCAATAGACTTACACCCGGGGCAGTAGACTTCCACGCCCTTGGATAAAAAAAAGAATTTGGACTATTCCGGTCTTTGCCAATCATGTCATTTTAAACAAAAAGAAAATTGATTTCTTTCTAATGTCCTGGTTTTAATTTTCGTCGCATGTCACACATTAGAAATCATCTGTCGAAAACATGCAGTTGGAAGTTAACGGTCTATGGGGGTTCAGAGTTCACCTTTGAATAACATGTTTAAAGGTGGATTGGCTTGTGGTCTGTGAATTGGTTTGAATATCATGACAATGAGGGATTGGGGGGGGGGAGGGTTAAATACAAGAAAAAAGACTATGGCCAAGGTAATGTGTTTTGTTAATCGGTCCTGGGGGAGCTGACGTGTGTGTGGGGGGGGGGTATCACCCGGGCAAAAATGTCCGGTTATTGGTCGGAGAATCCAGAGTGGATGAAGGATGGGTCCTGAGGGAAGCACGGGCGGCATGTCATGAACTACTGGGTCAACACTTGGTGGTACCATGTGAAAAGTATTATCGTATTATCGTTAATAAAGGGAAGTGAGCGGGAGAGATTTAGGTATGGAAGGGGGGCAAGGGGTGTATGCAGGTGGCAAGGGGTGGATTTAGCGGGAGTTGGAAGTAAAGGGAATGTTGGAGAGAGGAAGTAAAGGGAATGTTGGAGAGAGGAGGTAAAGGGAATGTTGGAGAGAGGAAGTAAAGGGAATGTTGGAGAGAGGAAGTAAAGGGAATGTTGGAGAGAGGAAGTAAAGGGAATGTTGGAGAGAGGAAGTAAAGGGAATGTTGGAGAGAGGAAGTAAAGGGAATGTTGGAGAGAGGAAGTAAAGGGAATGTTGGAGAGAGGAAGTAAAGGGAATGTTGGAGAGAGGAAGTAAAGGGAATGTTGGAGAGAGGAAGTAAAGGGAATGTTGGAGAGAGGAAGTAAAGGGAATGTTGGAGAGAGGAAGTAAAGGGAATGTTGGAGAGAGGAAGTAAAGGGAATGTTGGAGAGAGGAAGTAAAGGGAATGTTGGAGAGAGGAAGTAAAGGGAATGTTGGAGAGAGGAAGTAAAGGGAATGTTGGAGAGAGGAAGTAAAGGGAATGTTGGAGAGAGGAAGTAAAGGGAATGTTGGAGAGAGGAAGTAAAGGGAATGTTGGAGAGAGGAAGTAAAGGGAATGTTGGAGAGAGGAAGTAAAGGGAATGTTGGAGAGAGGAAGTAAAGGGAATGTTGGAGAGAGGAAGTAAAGGGAATGTTGGAGAGAGGAAGTAAAGGGAATGTTGGAGAGAGGAAGTAAAGGGAATGTTGGAGAGAGGAAGTAAAGGGAATGTTGGAGAGAGGAAGTAAAGGGAATGTTGGAGAGAGGAAGTAAAGGGAATGTTGGAGAGAGGAAGTAAAGGGAATGTTGGAGAGAGGAAGTAAAGGGAATGTTGGAGAGAGGAAGTAAAGGGAATGTTGGAGAGAGGAAGTAAAGGGAATGTTGGAGAGAGGAAGTAAAGGGAATGTTGGAGAGAGGAAGTAAAGGGAATGTTGGAGAGAGGAAGTAAAGGGAATGTTGGAGAGAGGAAGTAAAGGGAATGTTGGAGAGAGGAAGTAAAGGGAATGTTGGAGAGAGGAAGTAAAGGGAATGTTGGAGAGAGGAAGTAAAGGGAATGTTGGAGAGAGGAAGTAAAGGGAATGTTGGAGAGAGGAAGTAAAGGGAATGTTGGAGAGAGGAAGTAAAGGGAATGTTGGAGAGAGGAAGTAAAGGGAATGTTGGAGAGAGGAAGTAAAGGGAATGTTGGAGAGAGGAAGTAAAGGGAATGTTGGAGAGAGGAAGTAAAGGGAATGTTGGAGAGAGGAAGTAAAGGGAATGTTGGAGAGAGGAAGTAAAGGGAATGTTGGAGAGAGGAGGAATCTCTAGTAAACAATTTGGATTATGGAGGGAGTAGAAGGGAAAATATGAGTAGATGACATGAGATAGTAGGATTGAATGTTAGGATTGAAGGGGAAAATGAATTAAGATTAGATGATTACTGAAGTTAATCGATATTCCAAATATTTATTCTGATCCATCTCGTAAAAAATGCGAACAGAATCGATAAAATAACACATACACAAAAATAATATAATAATTTTTTTTTAAAAACTAATTAAGATTCGCTGATTACCGAAGCCAATCGATATTCCAAATATTTCTACTATTTAGTCTCCAACTATGAACATAAATGGTAAAATTAAATACAAAAACAGAGACCGCAAAAACTAATATCAGGACAGAAAAAACGAATACCTTCAACTTGAACGTCTATTGAACGAATTCATAATGATGTTAGGCTGTACTGCTTTACTGTATTCGTAAAGCTGTACTGTCTGGCACCGCATTTTGAAATGACAGAGTTAAAACATGTATATGTGATTCCTCCTTTCAAACATGTATCTGTGACGGGACTGCGCTCCTCCTTTCAAACATGTATCTGTGATGGGACTGCGCTCATCCTTTCAAACATGTATCTGTGATGGGATTGTGCTCCTCCTTTCAAACATGTATCTGTGACGGGACTGTGCTCCTCCTTTCAAACATGTATCTGTGACGGGACTGTGCTCCTCCTTTCAAACAAGTATCTGTGACGGGACTGCGCTCATCCTTTCAAACATGTATCTGTGACGGGACTGCGCTCATCCTTTCATACATGTATCTGTGATGGGACTGCGCTCCTCCTTTCAAACATGTATCTGTGATGGGACTGCGCTCATCCTTTCAAACATGTATCTGTGATGGGACTGCGCTCATCCTTTCAAACATGTATCTGTGATGGGACTGCGCTCCTCCTTTCAAACACGTATCTGTGATGGGACTGCGCTCCTCCTCAAAGTCCCATGGGACTGCGCTCCTCCTCAAAGTCCCATGGGACTGCGCTCCTCCTCAAAGTCCCATGGGACTGCGCTCCTCCTCAAAGTCCCATGGGACTGCGCTCCTCCTCAAAGTCCCGTCTTAAATTTCACAGTTTGGTTGGATACAGAAAGAGTGGTTTTTAAAATAAATGGCGCCTCGGTTGTGGAATATTCTTCCCAAATCCTTGAGAGAATGTAGGGACGATAAATAAACACACTAGATATCTAACGACATTCTTCTAGAATCTAGATAGTCTTGAACAATGGGAGTGTTTGGGCTGCATGCACCAAAGCGCTTTGCAAGAATCACCATTATTTAAGTACTGTAAAAAACCTATGGCGAATTAAAGGGGGGGGGGCGGGCTGAACGGGCGAAATCCAGGGGCCCTTAAACTTAGTATATTTTATAATAAAGGTGGACAAATGTTTGCATGAATCCCTTAAAATAACATAAATTAAATAAATTAATAAAAATCTTATCTATTAATATGATCGCTGTTCGGACCCGATAGCCTTAGTAATCGAAAACCCTGATTTGATAGGCTCAATAAGAGAAAACATTAGAGAACATTGTTTATATTTTTTAAATGTACAATTTCCGTCAAGCTCTCCTGGTCGTATGGAATGTCTTTAGGCTCGTGGTGGTAGCGATGTCGGGATCGATTCCCAGATCGATATTTTTTTAATTGGTATTTTTACACTCAAATTAGGATACCAGCAAACAGTTATTTCTTCGAGTTCGGTTTTTTTCATGAATAATCTTTTTTGGCTGGGAAGGCTGATCCCGTAGTACCGACAAAGCATGAGCAAGGAACTAATGGACTATTTAGTTACAAGTTACAGTCTTATATTAGCTGCTAGCAATCATTTTATTTAAAAGGACGCTATCTGGATAGGGCCCCAGTTTGAATTGCAGCCAGGGGCCCCGTGCAGTCTTAATCCGCCCCTGGTAAAACCAACAATAATACAGTCAAACCTCTCATAACGTTTAATTCGTTCTAGAGTCTTACTCGTTAAGCGAAACACTCGTTATATAAGATAATTCTCCACATACAAATCAATGTAAAATACAATAATCCATTCCATGTTGAAAAAAATATTAATTTTTCAAAAAAATCTATTAACATTTATTTAAATAAAATTACATATGAATTGATAAAGAATGAAACAACAAGAATACAATTTAGATTTGAAACGAAAAACGTAAACAATAATATGAATTTATGACAAATAATGATTCCTTTTTAACTATAAAACTGTCAAAAGACATTTGTTTTTGTCGACGCTTCAAAATTTGACAAAAATGTGTCGTAACCGTTTCGTAGACATTCTTGACACTTCATTTGAAGTATCCATCTCTTTAATTGTTCTTGAGGATAGTGCAAATCGTTGATGTTGGCCGATTGTAGTTGTGCGCTAGATTAGCTCCCTTGTTCTCACTTTTCAATGGTTTTTCGTTTCATTTCAACAGTTATTTGTATTTTTTTCTCTCTTATGATTGTCTTTTTGTGTTGTTTATTTCGAAGACATTTTTGCACAGGTTATTACACTTCGCATATTAAAAAATTACCAATACTGTCTGAATACAAAATTTGTATAAACGGTTGATCACACACGAAAACAATACGCTAACAAACCGAGTGCTTAACACAGATTAATACATCGGGGCGGAAGTGCAGGTTACCACATGAATTTCCAGGAAAAGGGGAGTTTCCCTTTCTGTGTCACTGGTTATGCTCGTTAAGGTAGCAACTTTTTTTTAAAAAAAAGTTGCTCCTTATAAGAAAACTCGTTATGAGAGGTGCTTGTATGCTGTAAAATATATCGAAACTATGAACATGAAATGAAAAATATAAACATTATCGACGCTAGTATATGAATACCATGGAAGCAGTCTATGTGACCTTAAGTGTCTTATTTCCTCGTTAGATAATTATAACTTTACAATATTTATAGCAACAACCGGGCACGATGGTAAAAGAATATAAACGGCCGACGTTCGTATAGCACAAAAAGAATATTGCACGTGTTGATAGTTCTATCAGTCTACTACAGCATAGAAGATTGCACCTGTTGATAGTTCTATCAGTCTACTGCAGCATAGAAGATTGCACGTGTTGATAGTTCTATCAGTCTACTACAGCATAGAAGATTGCACCTGTTGATAGTTCTATCAGTCTACTACAGCATAGAAGATTGCACCTGTTGATAGTTCTATCAGTCTACTACAGCATAGAAGATTGCACCTGTTGATAGTTCTATCAGTCTACTACAGCATAGAAGATTGCACCTGTTGATAGTTCTATCAGTCTACTACAGCATAGAAGATTGCACCTGTTGATAGTTCTATCAGTCTACTACAGCATAGAAGATTGCACCTGTTGATAGTTCTATCAGTCTACTACAGCATAGAAGATTGCACCTGTTGATAGTTCTATCAGTCTACTACAGCATAGAAGATTGCACCTGTTGATAGTTCTATCAGTCTACTACAGCATAGAAGATTGCACCTGTTGATAGTTCTATCAGTCTACTACAGCATAGAAGATTGCACCTGTTGATAGTTCTATCAGTCTACTACAGCATAGAAGATTGCACCTGTTGATAGTTCTATCAGTCTACTACAGCATAGAAGATTGCACCTGTTGATAGTTCTATCAGTCTACTACAGCATAGAAGATTGCACCTGTTGATAGTTCTATCAGTCTACTACAGCATAGAAGATTGCACCTGTTGATAGTTCTATCAGTCTACTACAGCATAGAAGATTGCACCTGTTGATAGTTCTATCAGTCTACTACAGCATAGAAGATTGCACCTGTTGATAGTTCTATCAGTCTACTACAGCATAGAAGATTGCACCTGTTGATAGTTCTATCAGTCTACTACAGCATAGAAGATTGCACCTGTTGATAGTTCTATCAGTCTACTACAGCATAGAAGATTGCACCTGTTGATAGTTCTATCAGTCTACTACAGCATAGAAGATTGCACCTGTTGATAGTTCTATCAGTCTACTACAGCATAGAAGATTGCACCTGTTGATAGTTCTATCAGTCTACTACAGCATAGAAGATTGCACCTGTTGATAGTTCTATCAGTCTACTACAGCATAGAAGATTGCACCTGTTGATAGTTCTATCAGTCTACTACAGCATAGAAGATTGCACCTGTTGATAGTTCTATCAGTCTACTACAGCATAGAAGATTGCACCTGTTGATAGTTCTATCAGTCTACTACAGCATAGAAGATTGCACCTGTTGATAGTTCTATCAGTCTACTACAGCATAGAAGATTGCACCTGTTGATAGTTCTATCAGTCTACTACAGCATAGAAGATTGCACCTGTTGATAGTTCTATCAGTCTACTACAGCATAGAAGATTGCACCTGTTGATAGTTCTATCAGTCTACTACAGCATAGAAGATTGCACCTGTTGATAGTTCTATCAGTCTACTACAGCATAGAAGATTGCACCTGTTGATAGTTCTATCAGTCTACTACAGCATAGAAGATTGCACCTGTTGATAGTTCTATCAGTCTACTACAGCATAGAAGATTGCACCTGTTGATAGTTCTATCAGTCTACTACAGCATAGAAGATTGCACCTGTTGATAGTTCTATCAGTCTACTACAGCATAGAAGATTGCACCTGTTGATAGTTCTATCAGTCTACTACAGCATAGAAGATTGCACCTGTTGATAGTTCTATCAGTCTACTACAGCATAGAAGATTGCACCTGTTGATAGTTCTATCAGTCTACTACAGCATAGAAGATTGCACCTGTTGATAGTTCTATCAGTCTACTACAGCATAGAAGATTGCACCTGTTGATAGTTCTATCAGTCTACTACAGCATAGAAGATTGCACCTGTTGATAGTTCTATCAGTCTACTACAGCATAGAAGATTGCACCTGTTGATAGTTCTATCAGTCTACTACAGCATAGAAGATTGCACCTGTTGATAGTTCTATCAGTCTACTACAGCATAGAAGATTGCACCTGTTGATAGTTCTATCAGTCTACTACAGCATAGAAGATTGCACCTGTTGATAGTTCTATCAGTCTACTACAGCATAGAAGATTGCACCTGTTGATAGTTCTATCAGTCTACTACAGCATAGAAGATTGCACCTGTTGATAGTTCTATCAGTCTACTACAGCATAGAAGATTGCACCTGTTGATAGTTCTATCAGTCTACTACAGCATAGAAGATTGCACCTGTTGATAGTTCTATCAGTCTACTACAGCATAGAAGATTGCACCTGTTGATAGTTCTATCAGTCTACTACAGCATAGAAGATTGCACCTGTTGATAGTTCTATCAGTCTACTACAGCATAGAAGATTGCACCTGTTGATAGTTCTATCAGTCTACTACAGCATAGAAGATTGCACCTGTTGATAGTTCTATCAGTCTACTACAGCATAGAAGATTGCACCTGTTGATAGTTCTATCAGTCTACTACAGCATAGAAGATTGCACCTGTTGATAGTTCTATCAGTCTACTACAGCATAGAAGATTGCACCTGTTGATAGTTCTATCAGTCTACTACAGCATAGAAGATTGCACCTGTTGATAGTTCTATCAGTCTACTACAGCATAGAAGATTGCACCTGTTGATAGTTCTATCAGTCTACTACAGCATAGAAGATTGCACCTGTTGATAGTTCTATCAGTCTACTACAGCATAGAAGATTGCACCTGTTGATAGTTCTATCAGTCTACTACAGCATAGAAGATTGCACCTGTTGATAGTTCTATCAGTCTACTACAGCATAGAAGATTGCACCTGTTGATAGTTCTATCAGTCTACTACAGCATAGAAGATTGCACCTGTTGATAGTTCTATCAGTCTACTACAGCATAGAAGATTGCACCTGTTGATAGTTCTATCAGTCTACTACAGCATAGAAGATTGCACCTGTTGATAGTTCTATCAGTCTACTACAGCATAGAAGATTGCACCTGTTGATAGTTCTATCAGTCTACTACAGCATAGAAGATTGCACCTGTTGATAGTTCTATCAGTCTACTACAGCATAGAAGATTGCACCTGTTGATAGTTCTATCAGTCTACTACAGCATAGAAGATTGCACCTGTTGATAGTTCTATCAGTCTACTACAGCATAGAAGATTGCACCTGTTGATAGTTCTATCAGTCTACTACAGCATAGAAGATTGCACCTGTTGATAGTTCTATCAGTCTACTACAGCATAGAAGATTGCACCTGTTGATAGTTCTATCAGTCTACTACAGCATAAAAGATTTGGCCTGGTTGTAGCTGTGACGACCACCTCACGGGGATCAGCTACACGTACATCCACTACACGTAGATCCACTACACGTAGAGCCACCTCACGTACATCCACTACAAGTAGAGCCACCTCACGTACATCCACTACAAGTAGATCCCCCTCACGTACATCCACTACACGTAGATCCACTACATAGATCCCCCTCACGTACATCCACTGGCCTTGAGACACGTCTAGTTGAAACGCTTGATACACAATCTCGAAATCTTTAATTCACATTGAATCTTCAACATCCCCCACCCCCCGAAAAAAAAGGAAAAAAGAAAGCAAACATAAAAAAAGAATACTAGCTAACGTCTTTGGTGGGATCGAGAGTATCGGTCACTTGGGACGTCAGTGCGGTCATTTTGGACATCAGTGCTGTCAACATCAAACGTCGACAAAAAATGTCCTAACATCTTTGACAATCTTTTCTTTTGGTCAATATTTTCATCGGATGCCAAGGGGGACGGGCCAACATCTGTCTGGAATTGCTAATGACGAAGTCGAATAAAAACTGGTCAACACAATTCTCTGGATATTTTGAGCGTCACGAATTAAGAGAGTGAGAAATTAATTTTATTCCTTGTATAGAAGAAATACTCGAGACATATGCAAATTCAATTGATAATAGTATTGAAAGAGTTCTTCGGTACCGATACCAAAGTGGACACCGTTGAAGTCGTCTCACGCATTGAAACCAACTTAACTTGACTTATAATGAATATTCGATTAGGAACGGGTGGGGTTTGGAGAATGGGGAAACGTATACATAATGAAAGTGGCAGACATGGTTGGAAAATATATATATTTGAGAGAGAGAGAGAGCGAGAGAGAGAAAAAAGGAGGTTCAGATCGAAAGAGAGAGAAAGAGGAAGGAGAGAGGAGAGAGAGTGGGGAGAGATTGAGGGGAGAGAGAGAGGAAAAAAGAGAGGGCAAGAGAGAGAAAAGGAGGGGGGAGAAAGGAGGGAGGAGTGAGAGAAAAGGAGGGGAAGAGAAAGGAGGAGAGAGGAGGGAGAGAGAGAGGTGACAGAGAGTGGTGACAGAGAGGCAGGAGATAAAACCGTTAGTAGTCAGCTGTTCCACGTTGAGGTCATCTCCCTTTAAAGATTATGTTTACTAGAGAAGTCAAGGGGAAGCCCAGCGACTGGCAGCCCCAGGCCAACAGATAGTTATCACAAGAGACAATTCTCTGAGTGACACCAGGCGACAGACCAATCTTTCTCTTCAGTGGTTCTAAACTTATGAGACCCCATGTTGTTGTTGTTGTTCGTCCGTCGTGATCGACGATGACCACTCTCATCATATTTGCTGGGCCGCCACATGTGTTCTCTGGTGGCTTATTAACCCTATTTTTGCACGAAAGAGGCGTCCGCATGTCGGACAAGAGATAGAAGCTTTCCCTTCAGGGGGGTTTTGGTTTCGTTCCTTTCTGGCCAGGCGTTTTAACTTGGCAGCCTGTTGTATATTAGCTTCACAGACAGCTGCGCCATTCCATATCATAGAGCGCCAGTGGGCTCGGTTACTGGCTGCTGCTTCCCAGGAGTCATGTCCGATGTCGAAGGCCTTCAGAGCAGTTTTAAGTGTGTCCTTGTAGCGCTTACGTGGACCTCCGCGTGCTCTATGCCCTTCGGTAAGTTCACCATAGAAGAGCCTCTTGGGTAGACGATGGTCGGGCATGCGCACTAGATGCCCCGCCCAGCGTAGTTGGCTTTGCATGAGGATAGTGTGGATGCTGGGGAGTCATGACCTGGCTAATATTTCGGTGTCTGGAACTTTTTCCTGCCATTTTATATTCAGTATTTTTCTAAGGCTTTTGGTGTGGAAGTGGTTCAGCAACCTCGCATGGCGTTGGTATACAATCCAAGTTTCACATGCATATAATAAGGTGGGGAGCACTACAGCTCTGTAAACTTTTAGCTTTGTTTGGGTGCTGATTCCCCTTCTGTTCCAGACACTGTCATGCAATCTACCGAATGCTGTGCTGGCCTTTGAGATTCTTGAGTTCACCTCGTCATCAATATTGGCCTTCTGGGACAGGCCCCATACAGGCTACAGAAAGGACAATGGTGTATTCTGCCCGTTGTCCTAAATACTTTACATGCCAAATAAAACTAAAATCATTTTCTTATTTCTGGCAAAGGACAGTGTGCGTTATACCTATATCTTCAGTCGTGGATTAGACTGGATTTCGATATCAGTTAAAAACAATCTGGCTGTTAATTAACAATTTTTTCAAGACGATTTTATTTGTGGCAGCCAATATCCGGTATCATCATCAATCGAATTATTGTGGATGTGTATCGATTCACCCAGGTTATACATTAGTATACACGATAATCAAATACTTTTTATGAATTTTTTTGTAAACAAACAGCTAATGTAACGAACGTAAACAAACTGCTAATGTAACGAACCTTCACAAACTTTGTTGGGATATAGTTGAAAATGTTGTAATGTAGTTTCAGAACCAAACTACTACACCCAGTAATAGTTCCATTCGTTTTGAGTACGGCTGGAGTATGGCTGAAGTATGGCTGGAGTATGGCTGAAGTATAGCTGGTTGGGAACGATTTTTTTCTTAGCGTCTTGTTAATTAAAAAAAAATCATATTGTAACAGTTAAGCATCGTTATTTCGATAATGATGATTGAACATGTGACTTGATTCAATCCAAGCAGTGAACTACTAACACCTTGTTCAGGAAAATATACTGAACTAGGTTGTGCTGCGGCGCCGTGGCGCCTGCGGCGCCCACTTTTTTAGGGCGCCTACGGCGCCCACCTTTTTCAAAAGCCCAACTAACTTGTCCCTGTATGATAAATACGAAATATTCCTGAAATGTGCACAAAGTATGTATATAATATTTTTTTACAGTGCTAATCATCACACGATTTTTTAAACTAATTTTAGAAAGCAGCGCACCAAATTACTGCACCAAAAATAACTATTTGAGTCAGTCAGCACTGTTTACAACACAAATGCTGACGTCAAAGGTTCGTGCGTTGTTTGGTTAAATGTTAATCTGGAAACCAAAATGTTTATGATTTTTGAGGCCCCTATCCTATTAACTCGTGAAGGATTCCGGATTCAAATTCAACACTTCGGATCTGTCGTCAACTTTCAAAACGCTCGTAAACACGTTTTCTTACTTGCTAGAGAGCTGAAATGTTCACAGCAGGTTTGGCTTGTGGGGAGGATAAAGCTATTAAATTTTCAGATCAATCGAATGTACCGTAATTAAATTTATGCATTTATTAGTTTATCTGTATATGTAGCGGCCACCTTTTGGGGACATTTTACGAGTCACGCTGAGTTAAGTTCAGCCATCCATGACGAAACATATTAACTGCCCCTCCATTTTAAAACAAATATAAATAAGGCAATCTCAGTCTGTAAATGTTTGTCGCGTTTAAGCATGATAAATACTTTTTAGTTATGCCTCAAATATAAGGGATTTATAGTCAAAAATTTTGTTTTATGGGGTTGTTTAATTCAATCCCTTATATTAACTTCCTTTGTTTTTACGGGGTTGTTTAATTCAATCCCTTATATTAACTTCACCGTCGTCTCTTGGGTTCGCGGGAGGTCGGAAAAACAAAAGTAAAATAAAACAAACCCGTAAAAACAAAGTTTTTGACTATAAATCCCTTATATATGAGACATAACTAAAAGTATTGATTATGTTCAAACGCGACAAACATTTACAGACTGAACCTGTCTTAACTCCCCTTTGCTTTATAACCCCAGGGGGGGACAGGGGAAAGGTCTGGTCACCGATCGCTGGACCGGGCTCAGTGTGATACGTAAAATGTAAACAAAAGCACGCCGGTACATCGACGATGTGGCGTCAACGCGCGAACTGAACTGTCACGTAAAAAAAAACTGTGAAATTGAATTACATACCTTGTATAGAGATAAACTAAAAATGCATTAATTTAATTACGGTACGTTGGGATTTAAAAATGACACACTTCCCGTTGTGAAAAAATATTTTTCTGCTAAGTAGATCAGCGCACATATGGAAAGGAGTTAAGAATGTGTAAAGCTAATATTTATAGAAAATTTCAAATTTTGCTCACAAATTTCGTTTCTAGATGAACTTGGCTAACAGGACATTTAACAGGACTTCATGAAGGAAATTAAGTTTTACAAATCTTTTGTTGACGCGTAAAAGTTGAAAATAAAATGAACAAAAAAACTTTTTAAAAAAAGATAAGGCCCAGTTGCAGTGAGGAATGTAGAATCTCGCATGAAAAAGCAGAAAATAATTTTTTAGTCACAAACTAAGTAGTCACACAGGGGGACTCAGAACTTTTGTGTTAGTTGATCAAATTTTATATCTCACATTAAATCCCACAATCGATCACAATAAATATCAATAAAATTAGAGTTCTGAGTCCCCCTGTGATTTTTTCAAAGTGAGCGTTCACTTTAGAACTCATTGTATTAAGGTCGTATGAGTGTGGAGAAATTCATAAATACACAGACAATAAGCTGCTATACTGTTAAGGTATTTTTTATTTAACATTAAAAAAATGATAATAATAATAATAAAATAATCTGCCACAAGCGGCCACTGATTTGATCTCAAATGTTTAGTCGGTGGGATAGCCTGGGTAGTGTGGTTTGTGTGTGTGTGTGTGTGTAACTCATTCTCCTCATAAACTCAATGCAGGCCTATTTAACAGCTCAATTAATTCCATCAGATTGAAATAATAAATAAATTTTTTTCCTGATTTCTTCATATGCGCTGACATATTGACAGGTTGTATTTTACGTGAGAACACTGGGAAAAGTGGACACTGAAAAATAACACCGATTATATTTGAAATATTTATTTTAAAACCACTTAGATAAAAGTCGATATCCAGACTTTTTATTTTTCTTTTATTTTATTTTTTGTTTAAACAAAATGTAAATGATAGCACCGGAAATATGTGTCTCACTTCCCTTCTCTTTGTTTACCCAGTCCAGTGGGTCTCACATAGGTTCAACTTTCAAGTTGGGTCATCGTGAAAACTTGTTCAGCTTTTAATAGAAGGGGCAACAATATCGATTAGGATGATGACAGCAACTATAAGGATATAAGGATATAGGGATATAAGGATATAGGGATATAAGGATATAAGGATATAAGGATGATCTAATCTATCCCGTTTTCACAACTTAAAAGACTCTGTAGTGATGAGACAGTTTTTTTTGTTGTTGGTAAAACCAGTTGAAATGTTTTATTGTTCTTCTGGCAGAAAGTCATATCCTGAGCCAATTTTATCAGCCGCTGTCAATCGAATTAAAGGTACCAGACAGAATTCTTTTATTTCGACTTTTTCTGATCACTGTGATCGATATAAATTTATTTTAACTTTTTTTTCTGATCACTGTGATCGATATAAATTTATTTTAACTTTGTTTTCTGATCTCTGTGATCGATATAAATTTATTTTAACTTTTTTTCTGATCTCTGTGATCGATATAAATTTATTTTAACTTTTTTTCTGATCTCTGTGATCGATATAAATTTATTTTAACTTTTTTTTCTGATCACTGTGATCGATATAAATTTATTTTAACTTTCATCCCATTAACCTTATGGCCCGCTAGGTGAGTCACAAAAACTGACCAACCCTCATGGCTGACCATCTAGCCCAGCAGATCTTCAAAAAACCTCCCCCATTTTGCTTTCAGGAGAGATAGGAGTCTTAAAGACATACTTGTAAGAAGTCACCTTCCTAAAAGCACACGTTGGAATTTAAAGGTTGCAACCGTAATCGTTGCAATACTTGTCCATATGTAATCGAATTTGACAGCATTTCTTTCCATCTTGAAAAAAAAAGATGGTTTCACTTGCAAAAGTCGCAATGAGTTTAATGCAATTCTTTGCAAGGGGTGCGATAGAATCTACGTAGTTGAGGCAGGTCGTCGTCTGGGCGATCGGAATAGAGAACACCTGTGAGTTTAAATAAACATGCCTTATATCATGTCTCTAAACACTTTAACAGTGCTGATCATGGCGGGATTTTAGATATTGAAGCTACTGACATTTTACATACGAGCAATACCCATGATAGCAATACCAATGATAGCAATACCCATGATAGCAATACCCATGATAGCAATACCCATGATAGCAATACCCATGATAGCAATACCCATGATAGCAATACCCATGATAGCAATACCCATGATAGCAATACCCATGATAGCAATACCCATGATAGCAATACCCATGATAGCAATACCCATGATAGCAATACCCATGATAGCAATACCCATGATAGCAATACCCATGATAGCAATACCCATGATAGCAATACCCATGATAGCAATACCCATGATAGCAATACCCATGATAGCAATACCCATGATAGCAATACCCATGATAGCAATACCCATGATAGCAATACCCATGATAGGATCTTGATGGAAAATATATTCATGAAACGATTCGTTACGTTGTCTCCATATGGATTAAACTAAATTCACAATTTTATGTAACTGTGGATTCTGTTTTTTCCCCGTTGTGGTGTTAACTTTAACTTTTTAAACTTCGTTCTTTTTCTTAAAGCCTGTGTGTGTGTGTTTGTGTTTGTTTGTGTGCTTGTGTTTATGTGTGTGTGTGTGTGTGTGTGTGTGTTTGCGAGGGAACTATGCACATCTTTCTTCTTTTCATTTCTGTGTTTCTATTATCTTATCTTTACTTACGTATAATTATCCAGGATATATTATGTATTATATAATGTAAATTCAATTTTAATATTTGTTATTTGTACTATTGAATGCATGGGCGTCGCTAGGAATTTTTCCAGGGGGAGGGGAAAAAAATCCCACTTTTTTATATTTTAACTGGCAATGCCATACAGGTACAATTTTCAATTAAATTCAAGTTCAGTATAAAATAAGGGTTGAAAAAATCCTTAGAAATTAATAAGACTTACAAATTAGTACTGTAATAGTTAAAATACAACATTTATTAATGCATTTAATAAATTAATTTTTTTTCCTCAAATGTAGGGGGGGGGCAAATGCCCCACCTTGCCCCCCTTCCCTACGCCCATGATTGAAGGCAGTAGATGAAACATCTACTTGTGTATTAGTCTATTAATAAAGATTTAATTTATTGCTTAGGTCACACAATTCGATTGTGTATCTAGTATTTTAGGACGATCACGGCGACTTTGATGACTAGGACAACTGTAATAAATTCTCTACTGCAACTCTCACGAGAGAATTGAGTAGTTTGAATTATTCATCCTTGCACTTGTAACAAAGATGAAAATATGGAAGTGCTGTGTGATGTGTCACTGGTGAAAATACTCGGCAGTTTAAGGCTGTTTGAAAAACAGTTTTTTTTTAAAGTTATGGAAAGAATTAAAATCGAGAGAATGGTATTTGTTATTTTTTAAAGTAAATATATTTTCTCTCACATTCGTTGTGTAATTAAGAGTTAATCAATTTTCTCTCAGTAAAGTCACTGGATTTTAAGACATTGCGATTGAGTTGCACCTTTAAATGAATGTTTCAACTGATGGAATCAAACGCCGGGATCTGAATCCCAAAAAGATTGATTTTACCACTAGGAAGAAAATCTTTTTTTTTCAAATGGCCGCCGCTTTACCGTTTTTCACAAGTTGAAAAAATATGCAAGGATGTTTAGCAAACAATTTTTTTTAAAGCCATTAACCCAATATTTTATGTTTTTTTAATATAGTAAATATATGTGTATAGATTTTCTATCACGAACTGTTGTTCATGAACAGATTCCGGCGAAAAAAAAAGGGGGGGGGGTCATTTTATTTCGAATGGAATGATGTGAATTTTAAATTATATATCAGTTAGGGGTCGGTGGACAACAGTGGAAACTGATAGAAGCGCCCAATCCACTGTTATCACAAAAGTTATATTCGCCTCGGGGTGAGCCAGAATCCAGTTGCTCTTGAAAAAGGAATGCATTGGCTTTTCTCATTTTGGGATTCTTGTGTTCGTATATATCACAGTAGTCTAACCACCGCCGTCTATGTGCTTGTGTTCGTATATATCACAGTAGTCTAACCACCGCCGTCTATGTGCTTGTGTTCGTATATATCACAGTAGTCTAACCACCGCCGTCTATGTTCTTATGATCTTTTATATCACAGTAGTTTTATGCATTGTTAGGTGACACGAGTCTATGTACACAATTTCAGCTCGATCGCATCACGGGAAGTGTGTCATTTTTTACTTTTGTTTTTCCGCCCGCCAGCGAACGACAGAGAGAGATGACGACAGACAGACAATATTTTGAAGTTAATATAAGGGATTTTAAAAAAGAGCAGGGGTTAACATCTAATAAGTTTGTAGAGCAGGCGTGGGGCAAAACGGCCCGTCAGTGTATGTTAAGCGGCCCGTCAGTATATGTTAAGCGGCCCGTCAGTGTATGTTAAGCGGCCCGTCAGTATATGTTAAGCGGCCCGTCAGTGTATGTTAAGCGGCCCGTCAGTGTATGTTAAGCGGCCCGTCAGTGTATGTTAAGCGGCCCGTAGACATGTGCATGTTGCGATTTTATGTCGATGTTAATTTTATTTCTTTAGATTTTTGGCTATATTTTGTAAATTGTATTCTGAATATCTAATTCTATATCTAATTAAGATATATTAAATCAGTTTTATGGCTCAAGAATCGATTAGTGATCATTAATCTTTAATTGTTAACATCACTATTCGAAACTCCATTTCAGCTCAACCGGAAGTGGCTTTTGTTTACGATTTAAATTTTGAACGGTTTTGTAAAAAAATGTAATTTTAAAGTGAATAAACGTTGATTTAACCATGAGAAAACAAATTGAGGACGAATGTCATGTTTTCAATGACGAATGGACTGCTAAAGACTACTTGACGACCGTTGGGAGCAAAGCAGCCTGCTGGCTGTGTCTGAGTGTGTGAGCTTCTTTAAGGAGTACACCTTAAATAGACACCACCAAACAACCCTCTACAACAGTGGGAAATTAATGAACACCGATATCCGATAATGTCATTCCTTGCCAAGACCGTTTTGTGCATACAAGTTACCTCAGTTCCATGTGAATGATTGTTCAGCTCGGCTGGTTATATTGTCAATTAGACCCGCTCATCAATCGAACCAAATAATGTCAACACACTTGTCTTTTTGCGTAGTTGGGTAAAAGATGACATATATAGGAGACATTCCAGTGTTATTTAGATTTTCAACAAGAAAATTAATAAGTGTTACTAATAACATCATACATTTTAATTTTTGGCTTTAATCGAAATTAACGATTAATTAATCGGTTATTTTTCAAACGTTAACGATTACATTTAAATTAATCGTTAACAGCCCTACAATATACATATATATGTGCGGCCCCCTATAACAATAAAGTTTTCAATACGGCCTGCCATAGAAAAAGTTTTCCCACCCCTCTTGTAGAGGGACGGGTTGAAATGAGAGAAAAAAAGGGGAGGGGAGTGGGACACCTGTGATGGTATTGGTCCTTTTAAGTTACTTTACAAAAAAAAAGGGACGCAATCGCTCCAGATTAAGGAAACAGTTAATGTCAGCTTGAAGTCTGGCAGAGGATAGACGGTTGAGTCAGTGCGCCGCTGGAACAGCTTCTTGGAGTAGGCCGCCTACCAGGAATAAAAGCACAGCACTTGGCAAGTTCCTGCTCCCATTAGATGTAGGCCACTGGGCTTCGGGACAATATTACAAGAGTTCAAAGCTTAGTAGCTCCGACAGCGGTCGTCTGGTGCATACTTCTTTGACGGGCTTACAAGAGTTTAAAGCTAAGTAGCTCCGACAGCAGTCGTGTGGTGCATGCTTGCATGACGGGGTTAGGAATGGTGCGTTGAGTCTTGCAATTAAAGCACCATCGTAACCCATATAAAGACCTTTAGCACCATCACAACCCACATAAAGACCTTTATCCCCATCGTAACCCACATAAACCCCTTTAGCACCACCGTAACCCACATAAAGACCTTTAGCACCACCTTAACCCACATAAAGACCTTTAGCACCACCGTAACCCACATAAAGACCTTTAGCACCACCTTAACCCACATAAAGACCTTTAGCACCACCGTAACCCACATAAAGACCTTTAGCACCACCGTAACCCACATAAGGACCTTATATCAACCACCCAGTGTAAGTACCGCTTGAAGTCTCTAAAATTTGAAAGTTGCAAAACTTTCATTTAAAAATTTATTACAACGCTTCACACCAATTTTTTGCATTTTATTAATACTACTCTAAAGAAAAATTTACTAACACAAATTCATGATGTTATTTCAGAAGGAATGCAGTTTTCCCAGATTTTGAACATTTTGAACATTTTAACAGTGCTATTCGACGCCTGTTGTCAAATTTTCTCAATAGTTAAATATCTGGCTGTTTTATACATAATTTGAAGAATTCAAATTCATCTGGCCACTTGCCCGAACGCATTGAGAAGGGTAAAGTTTGAGCAACTAACGCGTCAATGTGTGTGTGTATATATAGTATCTGGAGCGCTCCATCATATGATATATCGTAAATGTCAGAATAATTCCATAATACATGTCTAGGAGATAAATCAACTATGACCTTAACGTTAGACGAATGGACAGTTATAAATATTTATTGTACAGTAATGTCATTAAGACTGGGACAAGATATGGCAAAGCTACATGCGAGATAGATGGACTGGGCATGCAATAATAATACTGAAGACAGGCGGATTTTGCTTGGAGACAGGCACAACGTGATGATTTAGGAAGTTTCGGCTAAAAGCCGTCTTCAGCAATAATTAAAATGTCAAATAAATTATTGTCCACTTTGAAAATCTAAATTGTTTCCCGGATAATATTATATCATGAAATAAATGGTCATTGTAGACACCAAGTGTGTCTTAAACATTTGATGGTGCACTTAGTTCATACCATGTTAGTTCATTTCAACATTTGATGGTGTACTTAGTTCATACCATGTTAGTTCATTTCAACTCCTGTGACCGCTTCAGAGCTCTGAGTTTGTTACTTTTCTCACATACTCTGAACTGACTGCTCTGTACCTTCTCAACACTAAAATGTTATCGAGTGCACCTCAAGTATTCTTGGCTGACAGACCGACACAAATTGGTTTAACTGTCGGTCGGTCAAAATAACACCAATATAAAAATCAATTATATAGAAGTAGCTAGATGAATAACACTCTTCATTTATTTAGCATTCAGCGATGGGTTTCGCTTTGAATATTCAGACCAAAAAACAAAAACAAAAAAACTTAAGGGCCACAGTACAAAAAAGTTAAGACTGTGATAGGTCGACACGTGTGTGCTTCATGCATGACTGAATATTAATATCCATAATGTCAGCTGCAAATGGATCAATAATTTACATATCTTCAAGACAAGAATCTACTTTCTTTAGGAAATAGCAAGCAAAAAACCACTTAAATATTAAAACAAGTTAGATCTTGAATTGATGTTGACCATCTGTTAGTTGACAATTTCCTCTCTAACAAACTGTTCAAATAATACAAACGTCTTGATCTTCCGAACACAGCCGTCTTCAACTCTTAAATGTTTCAATTAAAATCATCAGTGTTTCCTCATACTTCAAAATCGACCAAAATTTGTCTTTGCAACTATGTGCTTAGCAAAGCTAAAATACATCTCCCATGTATACTATCTTGGGCTACCATCGTTGTCTGCTACGCTGGCAAAACTTGACTATTCACTCATTGTTTGCCAGGTTGAAAATTTTCGCTAGCCCCTAAAACTTGAAATTTCGTTCATATTAGAAAGCTGGAATTATATCTTTTAAAGGTTCGACTCTCACTGTTTTTCCCGCACGACAGCAATTTCCCTCAGTAAGAAAAATGCATTCCTGTGAAGACGAGTCAAACAGCATTAAGTAGAAAACAAAACAAACAACCATTATTTCAAACCAATTGTGCAGTGAGGGACCGCGCACTAAATGTAATCACGGGACTTGAATTTAGATCAAATTTAAATATCCCCAAATTTAATATTTAAAAAAACATGAAAACTATGTAAATAGATTAATGTAAAATTACTGAATAACGAACTGAAGCTGTACTCCTTGACACCGATATTTTAGACAACATTACTGGCTGTTTGAACAGCCCGACAGCAGCCACTCCATCGATGTTGAGCAGGTGTTGAGAGCGTTCGGGTGAGTTTCAATTAAGTTCCTACTGGAGCTGTACTAAAATCTACATGTAACGAAACGTAATGTTTACCATTTGATTTTACGTAGGATTGTTATGTTGTTAGGTCATTATGTTATACGTATGATTGTAATGCCGCAAGATTCTCGTGTTTCATTTATGATGGTAATGTTGTTAGGCCATATGTTATTCGTACGACTTTGATGTGGTTAGGTCATTATGTTAAACCTGGGGTCAGCAACCTGCGGCTCTCGAGCCGCATGCAGCTCTTTCGATGTCAAGATGCGGCTCTCCTGTTCAATGCGCAAATATTAATAACTAGCGTATCACCCGTCAAACATGACGGAAGTTTTCAGCTGAAATCTATTTATTTTATTTAAAAATGCACTTTTTTAGGGCGCCTAAGGCGCCGACCTTTTTCAAAAGCCCAACTAACTTGTCCTTGTTTGATAAATACGAAATATTAAACTTTCTGAAATGTAGACAAAGTATTTTATAATAGGGGTTGTAGGGCGCCTACGGCGCCCCCTTGTTTTTTTAATTTTATAATTAACCATCATCAAATCCTCTTTTTACATTGATCCCTTTTCCAAAATTTAAATATGAGCGAAAACAATGACGTCATATATTTTTTTACAGCGCATCTTTAATTTGCACACCTTTTGATGCATTGGTGCAGTAATTTGGTGCGCTGCTTTCTAAAATTATTCGCGTCACGGACAGACACCACAGACGTGACATTGCAAATTATATATGATTATTTTATTTTCAAAACTCACGTTAGTGGCTCTTTTTTAAAAAACTGGGAAAGTTTGTACATTTTAACTTTTGGCTCAAGAGGTTGCCGACCCCTGTATTATACGTATGATGGTAATGTTATTTGGTCATATGTTATACGTATGATGGTAATGTTATTTGGTCATATGTTATACGTATGATGGTAATGTTATTTGGTCATATGTTATACGTATGATGGTAATGTTATTTGGTCATATGTTATACGTATGATGGTAATGTTATTTGGTCATATGTTATACGTATGATGGTAATGTTATTTGGTCATATGTTATACGTATGATGGTAATGTTATTTGGTCATATGTTATACGTATGATGGTAATGTTATTTGGTCATATGTTATACGTATGATGGTAATGTTATTTGGTCATATGTTATACGTATGATGGTAATGTTATTTGGTCATATGTTATACGTATGATGGTAATGCTATTTAGTCATATGTTATACGAATGATGGTAATGTTATTTGGTCATATGTTATACGTATGATGGTAATGTTATTTGGTCATATGTTATACGTATGATGGTAATGTTATTAGGTCATATGTTATACGTATGATGGTAATGTTATTTGGTCATATGTTATACGTATGATGGTAATGTTATTTGGTCCTATGTTATACGTATGATGGTAATGTTATTTGGTCATATGTTATACGTATGATTGTAATGTTCTTTGGTCATATGTTATTTACGTATGATTGTAATGTTATTTGGTCCTATGTTATACGTATGATTGTAATGTTATTTGGTCATATGTTATATACGTATGATTGTAATGTTATTTGGTCATATGTTATATACGTATGATGGTAATGTTATTTGGTCATATGTTATACGTATGATTGTAATGTTATTTGGTCATTTGTTATACGTATGATGGTAATGTTATTTGGTCATATGTTATACGTATGATGGTAATGTTATTAGGTCATTTGTTATACGTATGATGGTAATGTTATTAGGTCATATGTTATACGTATGATGGTAATGTTATTTGGTCATATGTTATACGTATGATGGTAATGTAATTAGGTCATATGTTATACGTATGATGGTAATGTTATTTGGTCCTATATTATACGTATGATGGTAATGTTATTTGGTCATATGTTATACGTATTATGGTAATGTTATTTGCTCATATGTTATACGTATGATGGTAATGTTATTTGGTCATATGTTATACGTATGATGGTAATGTTATTTGGTCATATGTTATACGTATGATGGTAATGTTATTTGGTCATATGTTATACGTATGATGGTAATGTTATTTCGTCATATGTTATACGTATGATTGTAATTTTATTTGGTCATATGTTATACGTATGATGGTAATGTTATTTGGTCATATGTTATACGTATGATTGTAATGTTATTTGCTCATATGTTATACGTATGATGGTAATGTTATTTGGTCATATGTTATACGTATGATTGTAATGTTATTTGCTCATATGTTATACGTATGATGGTAATGTTATTTGGTCCTATGTTATACGTATGATTGTAATGTTATTAGGTCATATGTTATATACGTATGATATTACAATAATAACATTACAATTATTAGGTCATATGTTATACGTTTGATTGTAGGTCATCATGTTATACGTATGTATGTAATGTGGTTAGGTCCTCTTGTTACATACGTATGGGTGTTTATCTGCAAAACACGTTTTCGCCAAAGAAGTGTTAACGAAAATTATTTGTAATAGGTTTCAATTATAATAGACAAAAGCAGTTTTTTAAATAAAAGAAAAAAATAACACAAATAGAAGGCCGCATGAGCCCTGTCTCGGTATATAAAGACTATCCCAATATATCAGCAATACAATTCCCCAATATGAGTACACTCCCTCTATGTGAGCCCTGTCCCGGTATATAATGACTATCCCAATTTATCAGCAGTACAATGCCCCGAGTACACTCCCTCTATGTGAGCCCTGTACCGGTATATAAAGACTATCCCAATTTATCAGCAGTACAATGTTTCTACATTTACGCCCAAATAAGAAAGCATGTGTCAAAACTTCAATTTATCTTATTAAAAATGATTTATCTTTTTAAAAAATTTCTCACTTTCACCTGAACCATATAATTTGAAATTAGATGACAGGCCCATGTTTATTGGTGAAACTTTTGTTCAATTAACTCACAAGATATCATCCAGGTAGGTAAGTAGAAACTCCCAAAGATTAGAGCTTGACTGCATCAAGAGGGAAGGCGGCAGCTGATGGGAACTTTTTAATATGTTGGTTTTTTTTTCATCGTTTTTCCCCATAAACCAAGAGTTTGTTGTTAGACCAATCAATAGGTAAACATCAATTCAAGTACTAGATTAAAAACATTTTAAAAATGTGTAAACATCTATTGTCACCAGAGTTATGGCTCATAACAGGGAACAGACAGTAATTTATCTCACTGACAGACAGACTGGATAGTAATTTAGCTCACTAAAAGGACGGCCTTGATAGTAATTTAGCTCACTAAATGGACGGCCTGGATAGTAATTTAGCTCACTGACAGACAGACAGACTGGATAGTAATTTAGTTCACTGACAGATAGACTGGATATTAATTTAGCTCACTGACAGATAGACTGGATAGTAATTTAGCTCACTGACAGATAGACTGGATAGTAATTTAGCTCACTGACAGACAGACTGGATAGTAATTAAGCTCGCTGACAGATAGACTGGATAGTAATTTAGCTCACTGACAGACTGACAGGATAGTAATTTAGCTAGCTGACTGACTGGACAATAATTTAGCTCACTGACAGACAGAAAACATTACGAGCAAGTCCGCATGTAGCAACAGCCACATGATGTACTGCAGGATTACACAACTGTTTTAAACACTTACGCATAAGAGTATTTTTGTATATTAGCTTTTTAGTTGTATCATTTTAAATATGAATTTACTTTTATTATTTCATTCTGTGTTATTGTATTTTAGTTTTTCCTGAGGGATCCGTCAAGATGTGTCATGACATTAATCCCCCAACCTTTCATATTTCACTTTCATATTTCACTTTCATATTTCACTTTCATATTTCACTTTCATATTTCACTTTCATATTTCACTTTAACATTTGTTAAGCTCCACCAGGTTTCTATCACACTACTTATGCCCACGGAATACATTGTCGAAACGAACTTTCGTGGTTGGGTTATTTAGCCGCAAGGAGTTAGTGGCAGGGCTTCTCAGATGTTTGCCTCAAGGAGTTAGTGGCAGGGCTTCTCAGATGTTTGTCTCAAGGAGTTAGTGGCAGGGCTTCTCAAATGACACGGGACTTCAACAGAAACTACTGCCACTGATCTACACATAGACTTGTCGGATATAGGACCACTGATGTGACACAAATAGAATCCCCCCTCCCCCGGATCAACACAGAAAAACACAATGTTTTAAACCAGACTCTAGTGCACGCAAGGTTTATTATCGTTTAAAATGTAGCTGTGGAGAGTCTCTCATCTTTGAAAACTGGTGTAGAATCCTCGCATGGTCTGAGCCCCCAATATCAACACAACGACTGATTACCGGATTTAATGGACTGTGTAACGGACTCACGGCCGCCAACATCAACACAAAGACGGAGGACCGGATTTAATGGACTGTGTAACTTACTGACGGCCGCTCGGTGGGTGTTTACGGCAGGGCTGTCGAGATGGCGGGCAGGTAAATGGGGGAATAAGGCGCGCTCACTCGGGGATGCCGGTAACTTTCAGACAAAGAGGAGAAAGTAAGAGGGGAAAGAGGGATAGAAAGAAAAGCAGTGGGTTTGAGTAAATCCAGTCATAGCGTGTCAGAAATAACCTCATTTCTTTTCATGTAAATAAACACCTACCAACGGTAGAGACTGTGCCAAATAAGCGCTGTCCAAATGGGAGAGAGAAAATGTGGGCGCTTGTGATGATCTGGTGAGTTTAGGCGGTAGGTTAATAGGAGAATATGATTAATTAAACCTACTGCATGGACACGGGTTGTAACAATTTAAAATACGAACAAATGTTTGAAATGAAAGGTTACTTTAGTCAATTTAAGTAAATGTGCCCGTTTGTTATGGTAAGAAAATTGCGTCATCGTGTATGTACCAGAAAGATATGAAACCAATCAAATATGAATAGACCAGTGGTTCCCCAAAGTGGTCCGTACGGACCCCCAGGGGTCCGTGGAAAATAAAAATTGATTTGGGGGTCCCTGAACAACGTCAGGGGGTCCGCGCAAGGTTTAAAAATCAAATAATAAAACTCATTAAATTTTTTATTACTATTGGAATTAAAATAAATAATAATAAATAAAATAGTATGTGAATGCCTTTTCTACTAATTAAATACCATCTTAGGTGCTATCCTTCATGGATACAATGTTGTTTTACGTTAAAAAAAAAGTATTAGAACTACTGTAATTCCCACATCTATAACCAATCAAAATATTTGTTTTTTTGAAAGGTCAAGCTTGATGCAGATGAAATGCCGAATTCCCTATAACTATAAGTAGAAATATACAAGTTTTTAACTTGAATCTACGAGGGTTGCAAGGTTGTGTATTATTCGATGTGTCGAGAAGTTATATTTATCTAAATTGTATCCTACCATCAAATGTTTTTAAAAGGGCTTTACTGTAGCATTCCATTGAAAACGTTAATAATTCTTAACAGTGGTCTGTTACAACAGATAAGAGAATGAGTGAGCCCAAGGTTGGATTTAGACTTGATGGGGCCCTAAGCTATTTAAGGACCTTTTAAAGTCTAGTGACAAATATGAAAACAAACTTCCGGGGGTCCCCAAGAAGACAGGGGCCCTAAGTTATAGCTTGTTTAGCTAATAGGTAAATCCAGGACTGAGTGAGCCTTGAAAAAATGCCGACAATACAGTGTTATTGTATATTTGAGGTTTTATAATGCCTAAATGTTTGGAAACAGATACGAAACTTGAAACGTTATTTACTGAATTAAAAAATAAATGTTTGAAGTTAAAGCAATACACTTGAATTTCTAGCATACTTAAAACATGCTGTACCAAATTTTATTAAAAGGAATGCCTTCGATGAGAGATTATTTGCTCACCACGATTTGGAAAATGAAGAAGAACACTATAATGGATTATTTATTCACATAGAAGTACGCTGGTTATCCTCACGTACATATTTAAATCGATTTTATACTCTCTTTGATTCATTGTCCAAATTCCTGGAAAACAAAGACAATTAGCATCACAAATAACTCAAAAAAATTACATATCCTTTATTAATGAATCATTTACCCAGCTTTAACAAAACTAATTTGAAACTACAACTACTACAAGGTAACTAATTAAATTTAATCAAAACTAAAAGCGTTATATCTGAGTTTGTTGCAAATCTTTTTTCTTTGCAAACAAAACTTAGGAACAGGAGAATGTTCTCAGTTTTCAAATCTTTTGAAATTGCCACATAGTTAAAGATTTGCTTGCTTACTGTCAAAACTTAACGGCTCTTCATGCAGACATTTTGTAAGCATTTGCCACTATAGGATATTTCCGACTGGCAGTTGAGCTCTTTAGCGCATGGACAAACTCAGATCTCAAACACAGATGAATACATACTAATACAGGAGCAGCTTATTGAAATATCCACAAATGAGGAACTTATACTGCTGTATGAACTAGGATACCACAAATTCTGGTTACAAAGTCAGAACCCAATTTTATATCATGCATTAAAGGTTATTGTAATGAATTTTTTTGGACTGTTTTCCTGTCTTTCTATTTGGTAGAACAAACATTCAGTGGCGTTATGAGTCTCATCATAAAAAAAATATATAAAAATAAAAAAAAATAAACGACTAGAAATTGATGCTCGTGAGGATTTGCGGTTCCTACACACAAACATTAAGTCAGGCATAAATACACTCATAAAATCTCATCACGTTAATCCAAGTATTTTTATTTTTTTTCAATTTTATCTTAAACAATAATTTTAATAAATACCGTACTTCTCATCAAAATGTTGCTTTTGTAATTTTGTACTATGCATTTATAAAGTTGTTTTTTTACTTGGGGGTCCGTGGGGAAATTTTAAGTATAAAAGGGGTCCGTGGGTCAAAAAAGTTTGGGAACCACTGGAATAGACCAATGAAATGTCGGCTTGTTTCTAGCCTTGGCCAAAAGGGTTTAGTGTGTATGTGTATTATTTATGTGTTTACATTTACTTACACTATTTTAAAGTGACTAATAAATTTAATTTACAACTCTTAAACTTTGTAAATTAATTAATTTAAAATATTTTTTAACGAATAGATAATGTAGCATATCATATATGTACATGATTCATATTGACACAATATTATAGAGGGTGGAGATATGTAACATACACTCACTATTCTCTTTAGAACTTATAATGACTCATTGTAACGGAGAAGGCAAAATACACTCATACTGTCAGCAGCGAGATTAACACAAGGCCATATCGCAGCCCCAGCTATCAGAGGACATGGTATCCAATGACACAAGGCCATATCACAGTCCCAGTTATCAGAGGACAGGGTATCCAATGACACAAGGCCATATGACAGTACCAGCTATCAGAGGACAGGGTATCCAATGACACAAGGCCATATGACAGTCCCAGGTATCAGAGGACAGGGTATCCAATGACACAAGGCCATATGACAGTCCCAGTTATCAGAGGACATGGTATCCAATGAAACAAGGCCATATCACAGTCCCAGTTATCAGAGGACATGGTATCCAATGACACAAGGCCATATCACAGTCCCAGTTATCAGAGGACATGGTATCCAATGACACAAGGCCATATCACAGTCCCAGTTATCAGAGGACAGGGTATCCAATGACACAAGGCCATATCACAGTCCCAGTTATCAGAGGACATGGTATCCAAAGACACAAGGCCATATCACAGTCCCAGTTATCAGAGGACAGGGTATCCAATGACACAAGGCCATATGACAGTCCCAGCTATCAGAGGACAGGGTATCCAATGACACAAGGCCATATGACAGTCCCAGGTATCAGAGGACAGGGTATCCAATGACACAAGGCCATATCACAGTCCCAGTTATTAGAGGACAGGGTATCCAATGACACAAGGTCATATCACAGTCCCAGTTATTAGAGGACAGGGTATCCAATGACACAAGGTCATATCACAGTCCCAGTTATTAGAGGACAGGGTATCCAATGACACAAGGTCATATCACAGTCCCAGTTATTAGAGGACAGGGTATCCAATGACACAAGGTCATATCACAGTCCCAGTTATTAGAGGACAGGGTATCCAATGACACAAGGCCATGTCACAGTCCCAGCTGTCAGAGGACAGGGTATCCAATGACACAAGGTCATATCACAGTCCCAGTTATTAGAGGACAGGGTATCCAATGACACAAGGCCATGTCACAGTCCCAGTTATTAGAGGACAGGGTATCCAATGACACAAGGTCATATCACAGTCCCAGTTATTAGAGGACAGGGTATCCAATGACACAAGGCCATATCACAGTCCCAGTTATTAGAGGACAGGGTATCCAATGACACAATGTCATATTACAGTCCCAGCTATCAGAGGACAGGGTATCCAATGACACAAGGTCATATAACAGTCCCAGCTATCAGAGGACAGGGTATCCAATGACACAAGGCCATATCACAGTCCCAGTTATCAGAGGACATGGTATCCAATGACACAAGGCCATATCACAGTCCCAGTTATCAGAGGACAGGGTATCCAATGACACAATGTCATATTACAGTCCCAGCTATCAGAGGACAGGGTATCCAATGACAAAAGGTCATATCACAGTCCCAGCTATCAGAGGACGGGGTATCCAATGACACAAGGTCATGTCACATTCCCAGTTATCAGAGGACAGGGTATCCAATGACACAAGGTCATATCACAGTCCCAGCTATCAGAGGACAGGGTATCCAATGACACAAGGCCATATCACAGTCCCAGCTATCAGAGGACGGGGTATCCAATGACACAAGGTCATGTCACATTCCCAGTTATCAGAGGACAGGGTATCCAATGACACAAGGTCATATCACAGTCCCAGCTATCAGAGGACGGGGTATCCAATGACACAAGGTCATGTCACAGTCCCAGTTATCAGAGGACAGGGTATCCAATGACACAAGGTCATATCGCAGTCCCAGTTATTAGAGGACAGGGTATCCAATGACACAAGGTCATGTCACAGTCCCAGTTATCAGAGGACAGGGTATCCGATGACACAAGGTCATATCGCAGTCCCAGTTATTAGAGGACAGGGTATCCAATGACACAAGGTCATGTCACAGTCCCAGCTGTCAGAGGACAGGGTATCCAATGACACAAGGCCATGTCACAGTCACAGTTATCAGAGGACGGGGTATCCAATGACACAAGGCCATATCGCAGTCCCAGCTGTCAGAGGACAGGGTATCCAATGACACAAGGCCATGTCACAGTCACAGTTATCAGAGGACGGGGTATCCAATGACACAAGGCCATATCACAGTCCCAGCTATCAGAGGACAGGGTATCCAATGACACAAGGTCATATCACAGTCCCAGCGATCAGAGGACAGGGTATCCAATGACACAAGGCCATATCACAGTCCCAGCTATCAGAGGACGGGGTATCCAATGACACAAGGTCATGTCACAGTCCCAGTTATTAGAGGACAGGGTATCCAATGACACAAGGTCATATCACAGTGCCAGCTATCAGAGGACTGGGTATCCAATGACACAAGGCCATATCACAGTCCCAGTTATTAGAGGACAGTGTATCCAATGACACAAGGTCATATCGCAGTCCCAGTTATTAGAGGACAGGGTATCCAATGACACAAGGTCATATCGCAGTCCCAGTTATTAGAGGACAGTGTATCCAATGACACAAGGCCATATCACAGTCCCAGTTATTAGAGGACAGGGTATCCAATGACACAAGGTCATGTCACAGTCCCAGTTATCAGAGGACAGGGTATCCAATGACACAAGGTCATATCGCAGTCCCAGTTATTAGAGGACAGGGTATCCAATGACACAAGGTCATGTCACAGTCCCAGTTATCAGAGGACAGTGTATCCAATGACACAAGGTCATATCGCAGTCCCAGTTATCAGAGGACAGGGTATCCAATGACACAAGGTCATAACACAGTCCCAGTTATCAGAGGACAGGGTATCCAATGACACAAGGTCATATCACAGTGCCAGCTATCAGAGGACTGGGTATCCAATGACACAAGGTCATATCACAGTCCCAGTTATCAGAGGACATGGTATCCAATGACACAAGGTCATATCACAGTGCCAGCTATCAGAGGACTGGGTATCCAATGACACAAGGTCATATCACAGTCCCAGCTATCAGAGGACAGGGTATCCAATGACACAAGGTCATATCACAGTCCCAGCTATCAGGGACAGGGTATCCAATGACACAAGGCCATATCACAGTCCCAGCTATCAGAGGACAGGGTATCCAATGACACAAGGCCATATGACAGTCCCAGCTATCAGAGGACAGGGTATCCAATGACACAAGGCCATATGACAGTCCCAGGTATCAGAGGACAGGGTATCCAATGACACAAGGCCATATGACAGTCCCAGTTATCAGAGGACATGGTATCCAATGACACAAGGCCATATCACAGTCCCAGTTATCAGAGGACATGGTATCCAATGACACAAGGCCATATCACAGTCCCAGTTATCAGAGGACATGGGTATCCAATGACACAAGGCCATATCACAGTCCCAGTTATCAGAGGACATGGGTATCCAATGACACAAGGCCATATCACAGTCCCAGTTATCAGAGGACATGGTATCCAAAGACACAAGGCCATATCACAGTCCCAGTTATCAGAGGACAGGGTATCCAATGACACAAGGCCATATGACAGTCCCAGCTATCAGAGGACAGGGTATCCAATGACACAAGGCCATATGACAGTCCCAGGTATCAGAGGACAGGGTATCCAATGACACAAGGCCATATCACAGTCCCAGCTATCAGAGGACGGGGTATCCAATAAGTTGATTTGTCCTGGCTTCTCTCAACGTCCGGCTCCTGGCTATTGGATCAGTTTTAATCCATTTTTCCAGTAGCGCAAATGATCGCACGTAATTGGGAGCGAGATGGAGAATATTGGCCAGAATTGGATCAGCGTGGATATGCCTTCAATATGTTATTTATTTGAACGTTCAAACAAAAATACATCTCGAAAGTTCTAGTCAACAATTTCACTTCATATTTGAATAGCAAATAAATTAATCTTGTGTTATGTTGTATCACCATGAAAGCATTGTAATCTAGTTTTAGGGTTTGCAATTTAAAAAAAAATCTTTATTGTGGATTTGCAATGTTAAGAAGAAAGTAGACATATTTCAGAAGAGCGGTATGAACATAAAGGTAATTTTCTTTGACTTCTCCCATGCGTAAAAGCCGAAGGTAGGAGGCAGGTAAACATTTCTTATTACCCAGGGAGACGTGGGTAAGACAATGCTGCTGCATGTTTCCAAAGATAAGAGATATGAGATTTGTTCAGACAAGATGAATTACGCTCAGCCTAAAAATAGAAAATCTTGTTGAGAATTGTGGACGAAGTACTTCGAAATAAATCTGTTTTCTGAAAACAGGATTAAAGGGACGCAACCCAATCGTGTCAGACAATTCGATTAACGGGACGCAAACCAACCGTGTCAACAAAAACAATATATTTTAATATTTATTTAAGAGTATACAATATACTCAATCAAACATCATGACAAAAGCCTACGTCAGTACAAACACACTTACCTAGAAATATGTACTCGAATGAAATAAAAGAAAACAATGGTACAGGCCCAATACCGGTCATGAAGCAACCAACACATTACTGTCTTTTTACTGTCTTAAAGTGAGTCATTGGGAAACTTTTTCCCACTTTAAGGCCAGTTGCCTGAATTGAATAAAATAGAGTAGAATATGTTTGTTTGTACAGAGAGAGAGAGAGAGAGAGAGAGAGAGAGAGAGAGAGAGAGAGAGAGAGAGAGAGAGAGAGAGAGAGAGAGAGAGAGAGAGAGAAAGGGGGGAGAGGGAGACAGGGAGGGAGGTAGAGAGAGAGAGAGAAGTTGAAATCTTCTTGGGGGAGATAACACATTGTCTTCAAACTCCATCTGTAATCTCACCCAAAGCATTCTGAGAGTTTCATACTGAGAGTTTCATTCCTTAGTTGAACTTCATTAAGGTGGTCTCTGTACGTCGCAAACAAGAACTTGTTCCATGAGACCAGATTATCACTGGGAGCAGAAACCGAGATAGGAGACGTTGGACCACTTGTTCCATGAGACCAAACAGAACTAGATTATCACTGGGAGCAGAAACCGAGATAGGCGACGTTGGACCACTTGTTCCATGAGACCAAACAGAACCAGATTATCACTGGGAGCAGAAACCGAGATAAGCGACGTCTCATGAGGTGATGATAAACATTGAATTGCTGGCAGGCACATGCGGAACTAAATCCTTAACTAGGTTAAATATATCGCCATTTTTTAAAAACAACATCATTCAACAATTGTTAGAAAATTACACACTACTTCAACGTCAACTTAAAACAACAAACTAAAATAAACTAGCGAATGTTAGAGAAGCCATTATGAAGGCAAGACAATCTTTACTTTTGAAAAAGTAGGGAAAAACTTACCAAAAATATACCTTACTTCAATTTGGGGGGTGGGGTGATGCTAATTTTCCAATATCTCCCAGGTAGACAAGTACTGAGTTATATTTAAGCCAAACAAGAAAAAGGGGGCTGCAAAAAAGATGGAAGAACCTACACATACCAGAAGTAGGGAAGGGGGGGGGACCTGAACAAAGCCAGGAAAGATAATGAACATTAGTTTCAACACGTTATTAGCGCGTGGGAGGTAGTGTAAACATAGGGCCAACCAATCAACTGATCACATGGGTAAAGGTGTGTGGGGTGGGGGGTGCTCGAATAGAACCAATGGACTAGTTGAGACACGCTGTGGTCATATCGTGAGCAATAGGCTTTAAACAAAGCAGTGATGTGAGACACGCTGTGGTCATATTGTGAGCAATAGGCTTTAAACAAAGCAGTGATGAAACGAAGACTCGACACATTGGCTTCACACGACACATGGGCGTCGTACCGCACATGGCCCTCACACGACACACGGGCATCACACGACACACGGGCATCACACGACACACGGGCATAACACGACACATGGGCGTCACACGACACATGGGCGTCACACGACACATGGGCGTCGTACCACACATGGCCCACAGACGACACACGGGCATCACACGACACACGGGCATAACACGACACATGGGCGTCACACGACACATGGGTATCACACGACACATGGGCGTCACACGACACATTGGCGTCACACGACACATGGGCGTCGTACCACACATGGCTCTCACACGACACATGGGCATCACACGACACATGGGCGTCACACGACACATTGGCTTCACACGACACATGGGCGTAGTAATACTCATGGCCCTCACACGACACATGGGCATCACACGACACACGAGCATCACACGACAACTGGGCGTCACATGACACATGGGCGTCACACGACACATGGGCGTCACACGACACATTGGCTTCACACGACACATGGGCGTGGTACCACACATGGCCCTCACACGACACATGGGCATCACACGACACATGGGCGTCACACGACACATGGGCGTCACACGACACATGGGCGTCACACGACACTTTGGCTTCATACGACACATGGACGTCGTACCACACATGACCCTCACTCGACACATGGGCATCACACGACACATGGGCATCACACGACACACGGGCGTCACACGACACATGGGCGTCGCACTGTAGGAATCTATCCCCTCCTCAGAGGGAACAGTTACCTGATCACGGAGCTTGTCTTCGTTCAACACTCTGAAAGACTTCCCCAATTGTAGACCAACTAGAGAAGCCACGTTAGAAGGAGTGGGACGTGGGGACTCCATGAGAATGTAAAATGGCCACTGCTCGCGTTACACATCGCTGAACACGATGTGTTGACAGACAAAACTCAAAGATTTGACAATTGAACTTGATAAACTTTGTTTCACAGACCAGGGTATGCAGGCAGAAGATTCAGTCCAGATGAATCTATCGTCTTATGGTGAGGAGCAGCTGTTTTTTTTTGCTATTGTCAATCAAGTTAAGTTGGCCCCAAAAAATGACAACAATGAAACAAGTGTATGTTTAGACAGTCGATGTGGTGTATGTTTAGACAATCTCTGTGGTGTATGTTTAGACAGTCGATGTGGTGTATGTTTAGACAGTCGATGTGGTGTATGTTTAGACAGTCTCTGTGGTGTATGTTTAGACAATCTCTGTGGTGTATGTTTAGACAGTCGATGTGGTGTATGTTTAGACAGTCGATGTGGTGTATGTTTAGACAGTCGATGTGGTGTATGTTTAGACAGTCGATGTGGTGTATGTTTAGACAGTCGATGTGGTGTATGTTTAGACAGTCTCTGTGGTGTATGTTTAGACAATCTCTGTGGTGTATGTTTAGACAGTCGATGTGGTGTATGTTTAGACAGTCGATGTTGAGCGAGTGGTTAGACAATTATTTTCCCCTAGACTTCATCAGTTCCTCCTCATTTACAGCAGAATGCACATCTCATTTAATGAGCTGAGTCAATGAGACGAGGAAAAGAAAAAAAAAGGGGGGGGGTGGAGGGGGCCCTCAGGCCCAGGTTCTGTTGGCGACAAATAGAATAAATCAGAAGAATCTTTCATGCTAAGGCAACTTTGGAAATGCGAAGTATCTATTGTTTAGGAAGAGATCCGTCGTATTGTGGAGGGGTGGTGGTAAGAAGATTGTAACAAGTTCGCATCATTCGGTGTGCCACTTACATGTCTTTGTCTATCAGGGGAAACTGTTTTAAAGTTGCATCCTTTCATAGCATATACATCTTATTTTAGTATTCTGTTTAGCACAAACATGTGGATTCAGCACAAACATTATGTTGATTCAGCACAAACATGTTGATTCAGCACAAACATTATGTTGATTCAGCACAAACATGTTGATTCAGCACAAACATTATGTTGATTCAGCACAAACATTTTGTTTTTAAATCCCTGATATTAAACTTCACCGCCGTCTCTCTCTCTCTCTCTCTGTCTCTCTCTCTGTCTCTCGCTCGTCGTCGGGCGGAAAAACAAAAGTACAAAAAGACCCACTTGCCCGTCATGCCATCGAGCTGAAATTTGGCACATACACTTGTGTCACCTAACAATGCATCGTATCAAAATTTCAGATCGATCGAACGTACCGTAATTAAATTAATGCATTTTTAGTTTATCTCATATAAAACTATATGTAGCAGTCGCTATTTCACAGTTTGTTTTTGTTTTTTTTTCCCACGTGCCAGTTCAGTTCACGCGTTGGCGCGACCCATCGATGTACCGGCTGCTTTTGTTTACATTTTACATGTCACGCTGAGCTCGGTCCAGCGATCGGTGACCAGACCTTTCCCCTCTCCCACCCCCACCCCCCGGTTATACAGCAGGAGTTAAGACAGATTCAGTCTGTAAATGTTTGTCGCGTTTGAACATGATCAATACTTTTAATTATGACTCATATATAAGGGATTTATAGTAAAAAACTTTGTTTTTACGTGTTTGTTTTTTTAAATTTCAGCACAAAAATCATTTTCGAGTGGGTAGCTGAAGTGGTGATTTGTCGGTTGTGATTGCAGGCTGGCGCCCAAGGCATGTGACGGGACACACTGTGACCTATGACCCCGACCCAGAAGGTCAGACTGTGTCAAAGAATCAAAGCTTTAATCACCAGGGACACTAACTCACGGGATAAACAAGTCCCGACAACTCCATTCCGACTCCCTTTATTCCTTTTACTTTCAGACATGAATCTGATATATGTATCCACAGAGATGAGGAGAGGGGTAGGGAGGCAGTAAGGGGGTGGAGAAAGCGAGAAAGATAGAGGTAGGGGGAGAAAGAGAGAAATAGAGATTGAGAGAGGAAGAGAGAAAACGAAAGAAGAAGAGACCGAAAGAGTGAGATAGAGCAAGAGAGATGGAGAAAGGTTGCTGTAAAAAAGAAACTATGAGACCCGAGTTGAGACGTGGGACTGAAGCTTGCCGTTGACTAATGCGACAGTTCGTGTCTTCAATGCCAAGTTTTACGAGCTCTCAGAAGCCGAAATCCATTTGTCTGTGACAGATAAAACTTGTGATGGGTGCGGGGGTGGGTAAAGCAGTTACTGAATATGTATGTCTGTTATAATGTCAGCGGGTGGTTGAGATAGTGGTTGATACAAGCTTGGGATTGAGTGAGAGAGAGTGAGTGTAAATGATTCTGTTCACATGCCTGTGGTTGTGTGATGTGTGAGAAGGTTGGTGTGAGAATGATTGTGTGCAAATGTCTGTGATTGTGATATTGTGCTACTACAACAGCAACAGCAAACCCTGGCTACAACAGAAAAGCCTTGCTACAACAGCAACAGCAAACATTTGCTACAACAGCAACAGCAAACATTTGCTACAACAGCAACACCAAACCTTTGCTACAACAGCAACACCAAACCTTTGCTACAACAGCAACACCAAACCTTTGCTACAACAGCAACAGCAAACCCTTTGCTACAACAGCAACAACAAACCTTTGCTACAACAGCAACAGCAAACCTTTGACTACAACAGCAACAGTAAACATTTGCTACAACAGCAACAGCAAACCTTTGCTACAACAGCAACACCAAACCCTTTGCTACAACAGCAACAGCAAACCTTTGCTACAACAGCAACAACAAACCTTGCTACAACAGCAACAGCAAACCTTTGCTACAACAGCAACAGTAAACATTTGCTACAACAGCAACAGCAAACCCTTGCTACAACAGCACAGCAACCCTTGCTACAACAGCAACAGCAAACGCTTGCTACAACAGCAACAGCAAGCCCTTGCTACAACAGCAAGAGCAAACACTGCTTTCAATATAAAATCTGAAACTTTGTGGTAGCGATAACATAATTCGCATACAACAAAAATACTTTTAAAACTCATAGCCATATTCTTGGATATCGTCGTGTGTGTCAAGCTATTGATGCTAACTTAACTCTCAAATCATTTTGGATAAAAGTCACAGAGAAATTATCAAACACTGAATCCAAGCATCTCAACTCTTGACATACACTTTAGCAAGGTAAATTAACATATAAATCATATATGACAAAATCATATATGATAAATGATAATCGAAAGGAAAGTATGGAGCCTAGGGCAGATGTTCTTAAATGTCTTTTATTTCCGTTAACATGCATTGCCATGGACTGTATGGGTCCAAAGTTTTGACTCTCCTGGAAAGTACGTTTGGGTTAGACACAAAGGTCAAGGAGACAGGCAAGTAACGGTACAAAGTAGGTCAAACAAACAGACTTGTAACCGTACAAAGAAACGTGTAACAGAAGTTGACAGGGCGAGACAATGTCGGTAGGACACAAGAGGATTTATACCCCGATTTATTTTAATTTACATAGCAGAAGCACACTAAAGATGAGTCAATTTAAGACTTCAGTTTTCATTGTGTTTATGATTCTGATACATTTGTCATTTGCCTGGGCCTTTCTTAACAAAGAAGAGATTATAGGAGAATGAAGCAATCTGCATTAGTTTTATATATATACTAGTGTACACCCGTCAAAAATGACGGAAGTTTTCAGCTGAAATCTATTTATTTTATAAAAAATGCACTTTTTAGGGCGCCTATGGCACCGACCTTTTTCAAAAGCCCAACTAACTTGTCCTTGTTTGATAAATACGAAATATTAAACTTTCTGAAATGTACACAAAGTATTTAATTTTTATAATAGGGGTTGCAGGGCGACTACGGCGCCCCCTTTGTTTTTTTATTTATAATTAACCATCATCAAATACTATTTTTTACATTGATCCCTTTTCCAAAATTAAAATAATAGCGAAAACAAATGACGTCATATAATATTTTTTTTTACAGCGCATATTTAATTTGCACACCTTTTGATGCTTTGGTGCAGTAATTTGGTTTTTCCCTGCTTTCTAAAATTAGTAGCGTCAGGACAGACTGACTGACTTGCGTGACAATTGCAAATTATATAGTTTTATATGTATGTATGTATATATATATATATATATAATATATATAAATATATATATATATATATATATGTGTGTGTGTGTGTGTGTGTGTGAATGTGTGTGTGTGTGTATATCTTTATATATATATATCTTTCTACACATCAATTTAAACAACTACACACCGCAGTGTCCACAAAAGCAAACACAAAATTATCATTATACATAATTCCCGTCGTCTGTATGGTTGTAATGCTAGGTGGCGCTGGGAATAGATGTAATGCTGTTAGGTGGCGCTGCGATCGATTTTGTTTTATAGTGCTGCACCAAAAATAACACTTTTCGAACGTTCCCCATAAAATTGTTCAATATGATTATAAATGAATCAAATAAAAATAAATAAAATAAATGAAAGTTCTGTATTACGTTATTTTTTAATCTGATGTGTATTTATTGTGAAAACTTCCGTCATTTTTGATGGGTGATAAAATTCAAGTATGAATATAATGCGCTACGAAGTTATCACCAGTTACTTCAAATATTTGAGAACTACGCCACTCTCGAAGGTCTGTGCTAAATACATAAGCACGCCTACGGTGACCTCATCAAGAAGAGCTTCCATATGTATGAAATCTGCTTAGTTTTTAACAGTTCTGTTTCATATAGATTTAACGTGAATATTTCTCAACTGTGGGCAAAGATAAATCATAACGTTTCAATGAGCACTTCGAACAGCTCACCTGGAGTTACGTCAAATTCGACTTGGAACAGAATCTGCAGCCAATAGAAACGTATCCTCCTTATCACAAAGACACGCTACCAAACCTACTGCATGGTTCAACAAGCTTGATGCAAGTGTTTGGTCTGAGATACTACATTACCTTTTCAATACTGAGTTTGCTTAGGATGTGAACTTAAAATATGAATTTTTGGTTTTCAGAAATAACTCTGCCAGGATCATCGTTTCGATACAAAAGTGTTTATTTGTGTTGTATGCACTGATGCCTCAGATCTGATTCCTCCAGAAAACCACTATAAAATGTATTCATCTTGTCACACATTCCGTTAAGCCTTTAAAGCTATAGTAATTTTTTTTAATACAAAGACCACAAAGCGTTCCGGGATTTCACTCCATATTCATGGGATACCTCACCGTATTGGGGTCAACAGACGTTCTTTTGTTGAGAAGTCCATCTCTACAAATTGAATATGTTATAAAAATTCTGTTTGGTCAGTTACGTGCTTAAGTCCTCCATAAAATCCGATGCAGTTCGTAGTCGAGAGTTGTTGACCTCTGCACTGAGCCATATGACTTGGAGTTGTTTTTATGCTAATGTTGAATTGAAACAACTCAAACCTGAGAGAACCTTGTAAAGTAAGGGTTCTAACAGTGGCAGCAGGTACAACAAAACCGTCCTACCTGTAGGCACCGTGAACTGTATCAGAGTACACGTTACAGGCGCTAACGCTGGACCCAATCCATTAACGGGCGCCCTAATGACCAGATAATGGATTGAAGATTTACTTGGTTCTTTTTTTCAATTACCGAAGTGGTCTATCGTTTCCATCGCCCTGCCATTCAACGGCATTAGTAAAGACCCTTTGCATAACCGAGCACCATATACGGTAAGTGGAGCCATTGTGTAACACACATACTACCGGACGAACAAAGAAAGTTCTAATGTAACACGCATACTGCAGGACGAACAGAGCGATCTCCGATGTAACTCGCATACTTCCGGACAAACGGGGAGACCTCCGATGTAACTCGCATACTTCCGGTCAAACAGGGAGATCGATGTAACACACATACTTCCGGACAAACAGAGAGATCTCTAATGTAACACTCATACTACCGGACAAACAGGGAGATCGTTGTAACACGCATACTTCCGGACAAACAGAGAGATCTCTAATGTAACACTCATACTACCGGACAAACAGGGAGATCGATGTAACACGCATACTTCCGGACAAACAGAGAGATCTCTAATGTAACACTCATACTACCGGACAAACAGGGAGATCGATGTAACACGCATACTTCCGGACAAACAGAGAGATCTCTAATGTAACACTCATACTACCGGACAAACAGGGAGATCGATGTAACACGCATACTTCCAGACAAACAGAGAGATCTCTAATGTAACACTCATACTACCGGACAAACAGGGAGATCAATGTAACACGCATACTTCCGGACAAACAGAGAGATCTCTAATGTAACACTCATACTACCAGACAAACAGGGAGATCGATGTAACACGCATACTTCCGGACAAACAGAGAGATCTCTAATGTAACACTCATACTACCGGACAAACAGGGAGATCGATGTAACACGCATACTTCCGGACAAACAGAGAGATCTCTAATGTAACACTCATACTACCGGACAAACAGGGAGATCGATGTAACACGCATACTTCCGGACAAACAGAGAGATCTCTAATGTAACACTCATACTACCGGACAAACAGGGAGATCGATGTAACACGCATACTTCCGGACAAACAGAGAGATCTCTAATGTAACACTCATACTACCGGACAAACAGGGAGATCGATGTAACACGCATACTTCCGGACAAACAGAGAGCTCTCTAATGTAACACTCATACTACCGGACAAACAGGGAGATCGATGTAACACGCATACTTCCGGACAAACAGAGAGATCTCTAATGTAACACTCATACTACCAGACAAACAGGGAGATCGATGTAACACGCATACTTCCGGACAAACAGAGAGATATCTAATGTAACACTCATACTACGGACAAACAGTGAGCTCACTAATGTAACACTCATACTACCGGACAAACAGTGAGATCTCTAATGTAACACTCATACTACCGGACAAACAGAGAGATCTCTGATGTAACACTCATACTACCGGACAAACAGAGAGATCTCTGATGTAACACTCATACTACCGGACAAACAGAGAGATCCCTGATGTAACACTCATACTACCGGACAAACAGAGCGATCTCTGATGTAACACTCATACTACCGGACAAACAGAGAGATCTCTAATGTAACACTCATAATACCGGACAAACAGGGAGATCGATGTAACACGCATACTTCCGGACAAACAGAGAGATCTCTAATGTAACACTCATACTACCGGACAAACAGGGAGATCGATGTAACACGCATACTTCCGGACAAACAGAGAGATCTCTAATGTAACACTCATACTACCAGACAAACAGGGAGATCGATGTAACACTCATACTACCGGACAAACAGTGAGATCTCTAATGTAACACTCATACTACCGGACAAACAGTGAGATCTCTAATGTAACACTCATACTACCGGACAAACAGAGAGATCTCTGATGTAACACTCATACTACCGGACAAACAGAGAGATCTCTGATGTAACACTCATACTACCGGACAAACAGAGAGATCTCTGATGTAACACTCATACTACCGGACAAACAGTTAGATCTCTAATGTAACACTCATACTACCGGACAAACAGGGAGATCGATGTAACACGCATACTTCCGGACAAACAGAGAGATCTCTAATGTAACACTCATACTACCGGACAAACAGGGAGATCGATGTAACACGCATACTTCCGGACAAACAGAGAGATCTCTAATGTAACACTCATACTACCGGACAAACAGGGAGATCGATGTAACACTAATACTACCGGACAAACAGTGAGATCTCTAATGTAACACTCATACTACCGGACAAACAGTGAGATCTCTAATGTAACACTCATACTACCGGACAAACAGTGAGATCTTTAATGTAACACTCATACTACCGGACAAACAGAGAGATCTCTGATGTAACACTCATACTACCGGACAAACAGAGAGATCTCTGATGTAACACTCATACTACCGGACAAACAGAGAGATCTCTGATGTAACACTCATACTACCGGACAAACAGAGAGATCTCTGATGTAACACTCATACTACCGGACAAACAGGGAGATCGATGTAACACGCATACTTCCGGACAAACAGAGAGATCTCTAATGTAACACTCATACTACCGGAAAAACAGGGAGATCGATGTAACACGCATACTTCCGGACAAACAGAGAGATCTCTAATGTAACACTCATACTACCGGACAAACAGGGAGATCGATGTAACACTCATACTACCGGACAAACAGTGAGATCTCTAATGTAACACTCATACTACCGGACAAACAGTGAGATCTCTAATGTAACACTCATACTACCGGACAAACAGTGAGATCTCTAATGTAACACTCATACTACCGGACAAACAGAGAGATCTCTGATGTAACACTCATACTACCGGACAAACAGAGAGATCTCTGATGTAACACTCATACTACCGGACAAACAGAGAGATCTCTGATGTAACACTCATACTACCGGACAAACAGAGCGAACTCTGATGTTACACTCATACTACCGGACAAACAGATAGATCTCTAATGTAACACTCATACTACCGGACAAACAGGGAGATCGATGTAACACGCATACTTCCGGACAAACAGAGAGATCTCTAATGTAACACTCATACTACCGGACAAACAGGGAGATCGATGTAACACTCATACTTCCGGACAAACAGAGAGATCTCTAATGTAACACTCATACTACCGGACAAACAGGGAGATCGATGTAACACTCATAATACCGGACAAACAGTGAGATCTCTAATGTAACACTCATACTACCGGACAAACAGAGAGATCTCTGATGTAACACTCATACTACCGGACAAACAGAGATCTCTGATGTAACACTCATACTACCGGACAAACAGAGAGATCTCTGATGTAACACTCATACTACCGGACAAACAGTGAGATCTCTAATGTAACACTCATACTACCGGACAAACAGGGAGATCGATGTAACACTCATACTTCCGGACAAACAGAGAGATCTCTAATGTAACACTCATACTACCGGACAAACAGGGAGATCGATGTAACACTCATAATACCGGACAAACAGTGAGATCTCTAATGTAACACTCATACTACCGGACAAACAGAGAGATCTCTGATGTAACACTCATACTACCGGACAAACAGAGATCTCTGATGTAACACTCATACTACCGGACAAACAGAGAGATCTCTGATGTAACACTCATACTACCGGACAAACAGTGAGATCTCTAATGTAACACTCATACTACCGGACAAACAGAGAGATCTCTGATGTAACACTCATACTACCGGACAAACAGAGAGATCTCTGATGTAGCACTCATACTACCGGACAAACAGAGAGATCTCTGATGTAACACTCATACTACCGGACAAACAGAGAGATCTCTGATGTAACACTCATACTACCGGACAAACAGAGAGATTTCTGATGTAACACTCATACTACCGGACAAACAGAGAGATCTCTGATGTAACACTCATACTACCGGACAAACAGTGAGATCTCTAATGTAACACTCATACTACCGGACAAACAGAGAGATCTCTAATGTAACACTCATACTACCGGACAAACAGAGAGATCTCTGATGTAACACTCATACTACCGGACAAACAGAGAGATCTCTAATGTAACACTCATACTACCGGACAAACAGAGAGATCTCTGATCACAAGGGCGCAATGGCCGTATCACATGGTGAGAAGTTTTTAAAAAATTCAGAATTACGTATTTCATAGTAGAACAAAGTTTTAAAAGTATTTGAACTTAGGAAAAGCTACAAGTAAAAAATAATATATCAAGGACATGGTTTGTCTCTCTCTCTCTCTCTCTCTCTCTCTCTCTCTCTCTCTCTCTCTCTCTCTCTCTTTTTTTCTCTCTTTCTGTCTCTCTTTCTGTCTCTCTTTCCCCCCCTCTTCCCCTTGCTGCCATCCGCCCACATTTTAATACACTTGACGTAATCGTCCACTGATTATTTCTTTAATTATTTAAGCCGTGCCTCAGCCATCTTTGTTTGGCGTTTAACTTGAAGGTAATGTTTACCGTTAGCAGAATTAACGTCCATTAAACTGGGAGAATTAAAGCAAATCTCTCCATTTCGACTCAGTGAGCATGTTTTAAACATGTTTTCCCTTCAAATTAAAGCAGCAATCAGCTCAAAGTGTATCAATGAAATAAGATAAGTGGGAGACAACTAGGAGTACTTGGACACAATTCAGCTCTGACGCAAATGAAATTTAATTTTTTTTTAAAACGTAAAAAATAAGTTTTTGCCTATAAATCTTTTATATAGGAGACATAACTAAAAGAATGTTCATTATAATACGCAGCGCAAGACAATCCAAAAATACAAAGTTTTGGTTATGTCTCGTAAAACATGTTTAATATAATGCGCACCAATCGGGAATATATTTTTTTTATAAATTATCGTCCATATAATACGCACCGAATCGCGCAACAGGAAAGTGTTAAAAAGGTCGTTCAATATAATACGCACCGCAACACTATCTAAAAAAATTACATGATACATCGATAAATAAAATAATTTAAAAATTCTATAATTTAATTACAGTACATGGGATCGACCTGAAATTTAGATACATCATTTTTATCATCGGCCCGAAACTGCCTGCAAAATTTCAGCTCGCTGGTTTACGACAAAGCGGGTTAAAATCGATCAAAAGTTTTTTCGACAAGCAAGCAAGGGCTCAAAAAAACAGACACCACAAGTTAATATAAAGGATTTAAAAACGTATATTGTAACAAAATCACTTTTAGGGTAAGTCTATTCTGGTTCAGGAAATTAATAATTCCATATGAAGTCGGGTCTTTAGGGGGGGGGATGCCATAACTTGGAGAAACCTGTATCCGCTGCTGCATGATCAAGTATCACCGTCAAACTATTTGTATCCGATGCTGCACCATCAAGTATCACCGTCGCGATAACCAAAAAAGGTTTTATACAGATCCATGATCTACTTGAGTATGTTAGGTGCATATTAACTCCACTTCTCTCTTGTAGTAAGATGAATGACACTTCTCTCTTGTAGTAAGATGAATGACACTTCTCTCTTGTAGTAAGATGAATGACACTTCTCTCTTGTAGTAAGATGAATGACACTTCTCTCTTGTAGTAAGATGAATGACATTCACTGGGACATTTTGTAAAATAGAAGAAACTCTACTCTGAGCTTTCGGAATGACATCGTGTATTTCTCCCATTGTTAAAGATGAATGACACTATCTCTTGTAGTAAGATAGGAATGACATCGGTGTATTTCTCCCATTGTATAAGATAGGAATGACACGGTGTTATTTCTCCCATAGTTAAAGATAGGAATGACATCGGTGTTATTTCTCCATTGTTAAAGATAGGAATGACATCGGTGTTATTTCTCCCATTGTTAAAGATAGGAATGACATCGGTGTTATTTCTCCCATTGTTAAAGATAGGAATGACATCGTTTTATTTCTTGCATTGTTAAAGATAGGAATGACATGGTGTTATTTCTCCCATTGTTAAAGATAGGAATGACATCGTGTTATTTCTTGCATTGTTAAAGATAGGAATGACATCGGTGTTATTTCTCCCATTGTTAAAGATAGGAATGACATCGTTTTATTTCTTGCATTGTTAAAGATAGGAATGACATCGGTGTTATTTCTCCCATTGTTAAAGATAGGAATGACATCGGTGTTATTTCTTCCATTGTTAAAGATAGGAATGACATCGGTGTTATTTCTCCCATTGTTAAAGATAGGAATGACATCGGTGTTTATTTCTCCATTGTTAAAGATAGGAATGACATCGGTGTTATTTCTTCCATTGTTAAAGATAGGAATGACATCAGTGTTATTTCTTGCATTGTTAAAGATAGGAATGACATCAGTGTTATTTCTTGCATTGTTAAAGATAGGAATGACATCGGTGTTATTTCTTGCATTGTTAAAGATAGGAATGACATCAGTGTTATTTCTTGCATTGTTAAAGATAGGAATGACATCGGTGTTATTTCTTGCATTGTTAAAGATAGAATGACATCAGTGTTATTTCTTGCATTATTAAAGATAGGAATGACATCGTGTTATTACTTGCATTGTTAAAGATAGGATGACATCGTGTTATTTCTGCATTGTTAAAGATAGGAATGACATCGGTGTTATTTCTTGCATTGTTAAAGATAGAATGACATCGTGTTATTTCTCCCATTGTTAAAGTAGGATGCATCGTGTTATTTCTCCCATGTTAAAGATAGGAATGACATCGGTGTTATTTCTTGCATTGTTAAAGATAGGAATGACATCCGTGTTATTTCTCCCATTGTTAAAGATAGGAATGCATCCGTGCTATTTCTCCCATTGTTAAAGATAGGAATGACATCGGTGTTATTTCTTGCATTGTTAAAGATAGGAATGACATCGGTGTTATTTCTCCTATTGTTAAAGATAGGAATGACATCGGTGTTATTTCTCCCATTTTTAAAGATAGGAATGACATCAGTGTTATTTCTCCCATTGTTAACAAGAGGAATTACATCAGTTTTATTTCCTCCATTATTAATAAGAGCACTAACATCAGTGTATTTCTTCCATTGAAAAAGAGAGAAGGCATAGGTGTTATTTGCTTCCATGTAACAGAGAAATGACATATTATGTGTTATGTCGATCATCATATATATATATTTACGCCCAATTATCGCTGAGTGTAGCCTAACGCTAAATCATAATCCTTTTGGTTTCCAGATTAACATTAACCAAACAACGCACGAACCTATGACGTCAGCTTTTGTGTTGTAAACAGTGCTGACGGACTCAAAGAGTTATTTTTTGGTGCAGTAATTTGGTGCGCTGCTTTCTAAAATTAGTTTAAAAATCGTGTGGTGATTAGCACTGTAAAAAATATTATATACATACTTTGTGCACATTTCAGGAATATTTCGTATTTATCATACAAGGATAAGTTACTTGGGTTTTTGCAACCAAAAAAAAATTAAAAAATTCTTAAATGTACTTTGTGTACATTTAAGAAATTTTAATATTAGATCTACGTATTTATCATACAAGGACAAGTTAGTTGGGCTTTTGAAAAAGCTGGGCGCCGTAGGCGCCCTTTAAAAAAAGTGGGCGCCGCAGCACAAACTAGTTAACAAGAGGATGACTTCTATTGTTAACAAGGCTTTTCCCAATCAAAATAAAACATTAAAAAATAAATCCAAAAAGTATGATATCCACATCCATGATGGAAGAGACTCCCCACCCATGATGAAAGAGACTCCCCATTAGCATTGAAACTGACACCCTACCATTGATTTTTCCACCATCGCCTCAACCATCCAAGCGTCTGCCCTTCCCACTTTTCCACTTAGAATCTTCTCAAAATCTTTTATCGGCTTCGGCCTGTTTACCATAACTCCTCATTACCTTCTGAATTTGAAATCTATTTTCTTTTTAAGATGTGTTCTTGTGTGTGTGTGTGTGTGAAAAAGAGAGTGAGAGAGAGTGTTTTTAAGGTGTAAAGAGCTAAAAATGTATGTCAAGAGAACTATTTGTACTCCCCTTAACCCCCCCCCCACCCAAACTTAAAAAGTTATTTTAAAAAATCAACAACAAACAAGCTTCAACGTGAAACATTTGTTTACCTGACATCTCATTGATCCTAAACACAATCTGGGGATAGCGACTCACACCTGGTTATTTCATTTCCTGGGTTTCATTGAGGAGCTAACATTTTAACTAAACAGAAATACCCAATGTGAATTTAAACAAGAAAACATCAGTGAGTACGGTCTATTTTTTATTCATTCAACGTACCATACTTCTGTTTTAGACATTGTAATGATAGCCTGTACAAGCTTAGTTCATATCAAACATTAACAATACTGTTACTGCAACATATGAACATAACTTTGACAGTAACAGGAAGTAAGATATTAGAACATGCGCCAAAGTTACGGACGGAAGCGCCAAGTTACGGGCAGAACAATCGGTTTCCAGTTATTATGATTCGCATAATGTCAGTTCGATTGTAGACCATTTTTCGATGTGACATTGCGGATATACCAGATGAGCCTCAATGGCTGGCAGAAGCACTACTTGAACTTCAATCAAATAATGAGGCACGTATTGAAATTGCAAACAAAGGAGATTTGACACATTTTTTATGTCCAAAAGGCTTTCAATAATTGCACATGCATTTTGCAACAACGTAATTTTTTAAACAAATATTTTCAACTCTAGTGAACATAAAAATAAATAAAAGCTGCGAAATCGTTTGTACTCTGAAGACAGCATCTAACTTGCCCTGTCATCAAAATGCCCCAAATTTCGATGTAATTGTGTCAAAGATGAAGCAACATCATTATTCAAAGAAATAAACAGTAAATAAATTTAAAAGAGAAACCTGTTTTATATTATAATAAGAATTGATGATATTAAATTTATATTTAATTTATAAGTTCAGTTAGTTTTATATTAGTAACTTTGTATTTATCCGACTTTATCACATGCCCGATTTCTCTTTATATCTAGAGTGGCCAGGGCCGTTAGGCCTACAACCGTTATATCTATTATATTTGACTGTAAAAAATTTTTATAATTGTACCAAATAAATCCCCCCCCCTCAAATATGGATCCTCCGTGTCGCTTTGTCGTATATTCCTGGTCAGATTCATTTTTAAACACGTGTAAGGCTTCTAAAACTGACAAGATGCGTTTTCGGCTGGTGCTTGTCCCCAGACCTGTTGTGGGGGGGAGGGGGGGGCTTACAACGCTTCCCCCCCCCAAACCCCCCGAGTCGTGTGGGCATAAACTCGCGGCTTCCGGAGTAAAGTCAACATAAAATTGTATATTTTGGGGTATTAGGCAAACAAGTTCGCTGATCCCTGTCCTAGACAACATTAAACCACTCGTTACAAGAACTCCAACATAAGACTGAATCATTTGGTACTAATGTTGAGCTAAACATCGATTTATTACTGTGATTCAAATGTGCCATCTTAAAGATACAACTTTTTTTTTAAATAAAAAAAATTATCTTTAAAAAAATGCATTTCCAGTTAAAAAGCAATCATCACACGGAGTTTCTTCGGGCATTTAGAACTTGAACACTTCAATCAAAGCTGCTGTTGTAGGCAGACGGTCTGGTCTTCATCACGTATTACAACAGACGGTCTTGTCTTCATCACGTATTACAACAGACGGTCTTGTCTTCATCACGTATTACAACAGACGGTCTGGTCTTCATCACGTATTACAACAGACGGTCTGGTCTTCATCACGTATTACAACAGACGGTCTGGTCTTCATCACGTATTACAACAGACGGTCTGGTCTTCATCACGTATTACAACAGACGGTCTTGTCTTCATCACGTATTACAACAGACGGTCTGGTCTTCATCACGAATTACAACAGACGGTCTGGTCTTCATCACGTATTACATCAGACGGCTGGTCTTCATCACGTATTACAACAGACGGTCTGGTCTTCATCACGTATTACAACAGACGGTCTGGTCTTCATCACGTATTACAACAGACGGCCTGGTCTTCATCACGTATTACAACAGAAGAAATGATGGGAAGAGCAAGTGCATGGCAGAGACGCTTGTGGATGTCAACTAGAATTCAAATTCTGGTTACAAATGTGGATAATGTCATCTAAAACTCGTATTGTGGTTCTTTGGGACAGAAGAATAGACATCATCGTGGCAATGGTTCGTCCAGATATGTGTCCGACCTTTCAAAGAAGGGAAACAAAGACCATCATAAATTGTTCTAAATACAGCCATTTCCCTTATTTTTACCCCTTCATATCTTTTCAACACCTTAGGTCGAGAATAGGGCTGGGACGGTTTATATGTAGATGTGAATATGTGCTTGTGTGTGTGTGTGTGTGTGTGTGTGTCTGTGTGAGGGCCAAACAAGCCCTGCAAAATGCAATGAAGTAAAAATAGAACGAAACAAGGAATAGGATGTAAGTACAATTGACTTGTCAAGCTAGAAACTAGATGATTGCGCTACACCGGATGCGTTTACTGCATACAGGCGGCTTAAGTATTACAGATTTCAGTAAATAGCCTATATTAATATATATATATATATATATACAATTTTAATAATAAAAAAAACCTGGAAGAAAAAAATCAAACTCGCTAAACGTGTTTATTTTCTGTCTGGGTCTTTTGTCTCTGACTTGATCGCTCCGTCCTGGGAGGATTAGCTAAATGATGGGTTAGGTTTAACAACTTTGGGGGAGGGGGTCGGCTGGAGGTGCCCACGACGGGCGCATTGTGGGTTAAGCAGGCGCGTGTCAAAGCTGTGAGATCCAGGCTTGCGGATGGACGAGGTGGGCTGTGAGTCCTCCCCCACCCACCCTCCCCCACCCCAGGCCTACCTACACCGTGAGTCTAGCTCGGCAGCAGATTTTTAGTTCCACTGTGATGGCATCCGTGTGAGCGCCGGGCCGGAATGACAACCCGTCACGTGGTTAGTTTCTATAATTGGATACTGGTTTCACATCGTGCTATAGCGGCCTTCACAGACTTGGTGTCTCCATAAACTATCAACACGGTGTGGATAACTTGAAGCATGGCAGGAATATGATGTGAGTCCGGCAGAGAGCTTCAAGGGGAAGACAATCGATTTCACTCGACTCGGTAAAACGAATGATTGGGTAAAGCATGTTTTTTTTGTGTCTCTCAAAGTTATCACTCAGCTATGTATTCAGTTGTTGATTATTCAATTCACCTTTGCTGTTGTCAATTCATTTTTAAGGGCAGTTGAGCAGAACATAAATAGTCATCATTAAAAATCAGCAAATATTTTGTTAAAAATCGTTTAATTCTTTAACGTTTTCCTTAATTTGTTTCTTTAAAGTCAAATTTCCAATATTGGACTCTCTTATGGTGCGGTGTTATTTACTTTGTATGTTTAAATAACCCACTGAAATGATGATTCCATTGATGACTGTTGAGGACAACGTATCTTAGATCCCGGTAATCAAACATTAAGGTATGTTCTGAGTAGGACTCTCGCCTTAATACAAATTTCATTAACGATATGTGTCAACACCACAGCTTCTATAAATAAACAAACAAAACAGAAAACAAACACGATAATATCAACATGTTGGCACGTTTGATATCACGATAATATCAACATGTTGGCACGTTTGATATCACGATAATATCAACATGTTGGCACCATTGATATCACGATAATATCAACATGTTGGCACGTTTGATATCACGATAATATCGACATGTTGGCACGTTTGATATCACGATAATATCAACATGTTGGCACGTTTGATATCACGATAATATCGACATTTTGGCACGTTTGATATCACGATAATATCAACTTGTTGGCACGTTTGATATCACGATAATATCGACATGTTGGCACGTTTGATATCACGATAAGATCGACATGTTGGCACGTTTGATATCACGATAATATCGACATGTTGGCACGTTTGATATCACGAATTTAATATTGAAATTTTCAGTTCTTCATATAAACAACAGAAAAAAATCACCCTTGTTTTCTTTGACTGTAGGTGTCTAAAAGCAAGGAGACAACGTGTTCATTCAAAGTGAACAATTCTTTTCATTCAAAAGTCTGAGGGAAGGAAAAATACTTACGTTTGAAATGGAAAGGTAGACCTGACCTGAGTAAAACAATCCAAAGTTGAAATTTCTTTAAAAATCAACATATCGTGATTTCGTTCTTGTTCCAGGCCAGGCGTAACAAAACAAAAACAAAAATCACGGCGGGTCGGATGGCTGACAAAACAATGGGCGCGGGCCACACAACCAAATCTAGACGAAAAACTAAATTTAAGTTTGGTCTTCCGTGCTAATCGTGGGTCAGTGAAGGACACTTTTAAATAAATAAAAGAGAAAAACAACATTTTTATTAGCAAAAAGTTATCAAATAACCCGAACTTAACACACAGACAAAAATGAAAGAACATCAAACCTACTGCGTACATGTGCGTACACAAATTCTAAATAAACTCAATGAAATCAGTCACTACTAGGCACCACGAAGCCAGTATTTCTACGCACGTGTCTATTTCCTACTCTTCTCAAATTAAAATTAAATTTAATATTAATGTCTTATGTGCCATATGTTCTATGACACACATTCATCATTGAAATATCGTCGGCGGGCCGGATGAACTAGTGTCGTGGGCCGTATTCAGCACGCGGGCCGAAGTTTGGTGACCCCTGTTCTAGGTTATGTGAAAATGTAAACGGCCGCACCAAACAACATCCCATAACCAAACAACGCCCCACCACCAAACAACATCCCATCACCAAACAACGCCCCATCACCAAACAACATCCCATAACCAAACAACGCCCCATCACCAAACAACATCCCATCACCAAACAACGCCCCATCACCAAACAACATCCCATCACCAAACAACGCCCCATCACCAAACAACATCCCATCACCAAACAACGCCCCATCACCAAACAACATCCCATAACCAAACAACGCCCCATCACCAAACAACATCCCATCACCAAACAACATCCCATCACCAAACAACGCCCCATCACCAAACAAGTCACCATCACCAAACAAGTCACCATCACCAAACAACGCCCCATCACCAAACAAGTCACCATCACAAAACAAGTCACCATCACCAAACAAGTCACCATCACCAAACAAGTCACCATCATCAAACAACGCCCCATCACCAAACAAGTCACCATCACCAAACAAGTCACCATCACCAAACAAGTCACCATCACCAAACAACGCCCCATCACCAAACAAGTCACCATCACCAAACAAGTCACCATCACCAAACAAGTCACCATCACCAAACAAGTCACCATCACCAAACAACGCCCCATCACCAAACAAGTCACCATCACCAAACAAGTCACCATCACCAAACAAGTCACCATCACCAAACAAGTCACCATCACCAAACAACGCCCCATCACCAAACAACGCCCCATCACCAAACAAGTCACCATCACCAAACAACGCCCCATCACCAAACAACGCCCCATCACCAAACAAGTCACCATCACCAAACAAGTCACCATCACCAAACAACGCCCCATGACCAAACAACGCCATCACTCGTGGCATAAATCAGTCTCACATAAAGGTTGCTGGTCTTTGGCAGTAAACTCAGACTTAGTTAACTCCCCTCTCTGTCTCGCCAGATGGTAACAATAAGAAATCAATTGCTTATCAAAAACAGATCCATTGGATAACAACAGAGCCCATTGTGGATAAGATATTCTAATACGTTTTATGAAAAGATTTATGATATAAAACAAGACAAAGAAAGATAAAAATGATTTAAAAATCAAACAAATCAATAAATGAGGATTAAGTGAAAGTTATAAGTTGCCAATAAAGAATGAATTAAGAGAAATCACAAAAGGACAAGTGAAGGGGGGAGAAGGAGAGATGGGAAAAAAGGAGGGAGAGAGGGAGAAAAAGATGGAAAGAGAGAGAAGAGAGAGAGAGAGAGAGAGAGACCAAGAAGAGAAAAAAGCTGCGATATAAAGAATCGTTGCGCTGCATGTGGAGCTGTTGGGGGCGTGGTGGTAGGGAGGGGTGCCGAGGGCTAGTGTGGCACTTGCTTGATACCTGAACTCACTTGTCGATAGCGACACGCAACAAGAATTACCCACAAGAAACTAGTGCGATTCACATAGGACTAGGACGCTACAACTGAGTATTCCTCCAGCAAGGAACTATAAAATACATGTGGCGTAACTCTATTGATTTAGACAAACTTGTAAATGACATGAGAAACTTGAGTGGTTGCGTGCCCCTGAATGCGCCTTTCCCCTTAGATACTTAATAAGACCTAGTATATCTCACACGCCAAATAAAGTCCCAGGACAGAAGTACGTCATTCAGCATGGCCAAAAAATAATATTTTCAACATAATTCTAGCAATTATGCACTTGGAAACATAACATATTTTAAATATGTTTGGGCTATCAATGGCAATGTATGTGCCAATTTGTCTGGACGGGCAGATATGTGTATCTTCACATATTTTTGGGAAGTCATGGCAATGTATGTGCACATTTATTGTTTCAGTCGTGGCAGTTTATGTGCACATATGTTTCGGCAGTCATGGCAATGTATGTACACATATGTCTGGACAGTCATGTCACCATATGTGCACATATGTTAGGTCATGTGGCTTCCAACGCTAAACCCAGCGGTGTGTAAGACAGTGTCATGTTTCCTATTCCCCCTCCCCCATAAAACAGTTGTCTTTAAACACAGAACAGCAGATGAAATCAGTAGAGACAAATGTAATCAAGACGTTCAATTATTGTATATGTGTCAAATGTTTGCTGACGCTTTCCGCGTCACACGCACTCTATACTTCAGCTACACTTTTAGTTTTAGACGAGATTTTATAACGAGAGCTTTAGTAACAAGAGCTTTTATAACAAGAACTTTTATACCAAGAGCTTTTGTAACAAGAGCTTTTACAACAAGATATTAAGATTGGCGATTACGGTTGTGATTGGTCACAGTACAGTGCTTCTCAAACTTTTTAGTATGGCGGACCGGCAGAAGTTTTTTCCATTGCGCCAGGGACCTGTGCACTATTTTCCTTGCACTGAAAATTTTTTCTGTCCTTTTTTTTTATAACTTGTGCGGACCGGCGGCGGTACACGGACCACCACTTTGAGAAGCACTGCACTAATAGACCTATATACACACTTGAGATTTGCATGCCATGTTAACATAGACATACTTTTATGACTGGCTGAATTACTTAACATTTGTATCACGTGATTAATGTCTGTGTCACGACACAGGGCAACATTTCTCTTCTACTGACTTCAAGTGATTGGTCGATTTGTTCCTTTCACCTCGACGTCACGCAATAGCTGAACTGTTTCTTGGATCTAAATGAAGATTCTCTCCTCTTATTGTCTTCAAAACTCAAGACCTGACCTTGGGCCGCGTGATAAATACCTTGAACCAGACCTTGCGGGATACACTTGGGAGAAGGGGCGGGTACACTAATCACGATACATCAAAGTCTTGAGTTTTTTTTTGGTTTTTAAAAAAAAATAAAGATTTTTCTAAATTTCTAGGGTCGTCTGCTCAGACTGGAATTCCTTATAACTTGCGTTCACGAGTCATTTCCCGTTAATACTTGCGTCCATGAGTCATTTTCCGTTATTACTTACGTCCACGAGTCCTTTCTATATAGTCTAGGAAATTTGTATATTTTAAAAGTGCAATTGAACAACTACGTCCGCATACATTGTTGATAGCAATCATGGAGATGTGCTGATTGTATGTGCCAACAATCAAACATGGAGACACAGTGATCGACTGTGATAACGTTAAAACTAGGGCTGTTAACGATTAATTTTAATTTAATCGTTAACTTTTGAAAATTAACGATTAATTAATTAACCGTTAATTTCGATTAAAGCCAAAAATTGAAATGTATATGGTGTCATAAGTAACATTTATTAAAATACTTGTTGAAAATCGAAATAACACTGGAATGTCTTCTTTATATGACACTGGAATTTCTTATTTATATGACATCTTTTAACCAACAACGCAAACAGACAAGTGTCATTTTTTAAATTCTGATTGCCAATATGAGCTTTAGTATGTCTTAGTTGAAGTTTCCGATACTGTAGTGGATGTTTGGTATGCAGGTGATATATAAGCGAAGTGTTAGAACCATGGTAGCAATGTTCCCTTTAGCAGCACGGCTGCGCAGATATTTGACCGACGCCACGGAGAAGTTTAGAATCAGCGCGCAGCAAATTTTGTAAAATATTGCACAAGAAATGGACTGTGTGCAACTTTGCACACGAGTTGTTTTTTTTTAAACTTTGCACACGGACCAACAACGCTTAGATTTAGAGGGAACATTGCATGGTAGCCAAACGGGAACATTGCATGGTAGCCAAACGGGAACATTGCATGGTAGCCAAACGATTCCTCTCAATGGACAAAATGAACTTTATCAACATTTTGAACATTAACGTCAGTCAATAGTTTTAAACCAAAATGTTCGTGTAATCGTCCGGAAATTAGTTTATATTTATCGGGCGAAATATTTTACTTTTTGACTTCCAGTACATTTATAAGTGGTGGGTCGATTAATCGTTAAAATAAATTTGAATCGTTAAAATTTGTAACGATTAATCGAGAAATTAATCGTTAATTTCCGTAGCCCTAGTTAAAACACAATGTAGCCAAACC
>CALYLW010001490.1:0-25000 GCA_944989445.1 Ampullaceana balthica | reverse complement strand
TTGCGGACAACTACAGAGTTCTTTTCGGCCCGCCTTCAGCTAATTTGAAAAAAAATCAATATATTCATGTTAAAGGTGGATGTTTGTGCTTCGACTGGGGTTGACTTTTGTTTGGGTGAGGACCCTTGACTACCTGCTACAGCAACCTTCGCCCTGAAAAGTTTGCCAACCACTGGTATAGATGCGTATCTACGAAAATGAATGGAAGAGTGACAGCTGCACGGTTTGAGGACCGTGTGTGTCCGATAACCTTTTTTCGAGGTGGTAGGGGGTAATGTTTCCATTAGAACATTCTCGGGCTTAGTAGACCTTGGCGGCGCCCATCCCTCCAGGTCAGCGGAGGACTTTCTTAGCCTTCATCATTAATCAACATTTTTATAGTGGCTTTAACGTGGGCTAGATCCCACGCCCGTCAGCTTGTGAGGCCAGCGCACTATTGACTTCGCTATTCAGGACCGTATTGAGTTCAAACATAAGAGACCTTACAAATAACATTATTCAGTCTGATAAAGTATACCAATTGGCTACTGTCTCACTGATACTATGCTGGACAATAATGTAGTCCACAGCACTTCCACGGGTTTCATGACTTCCAAGGGCCTCATGACTTCCACAGACCTCGTCACTTCAACAGACCTCGTGACTTCTAAAGACCTCGTGACTTCCACAGACCTCGTGACTTCTACAGACCTCGTGACTTCAACAGACCTCGTGACTTCCACAGACCTCGTGACTTCTACAGGCCTCGTGACTTCAACAGACCTTTCTGACTTCCACAGACCTTATGAACATTTTCTTTGAACGTCCAGTAATCACGTGAACAGATTCCTTCAGCCGAAGACCGTGATGGAAAAAAAAACGTTGAAGTCTTAATGACTTGTTCTCAACGGGAGTTTAGCAGGCCTCGCTAATGAGGTAGATCCACTTTTTTTTTGGGGGGGGGGTTCCAACTCCGGTTATTGCTGTTGTCAGATACGTTTCCTTTTTTCTCTGATAAAACTTTTCATAATCAACTCGGTTATTCAACCACCAGATGGCCGAATCAATGGCTGCAGTATGAATGAAGACCTCCCAACAACCAGCAGATGGCCGATTCAATGGCTGCAGTATGAATGAAGACCTCCCTTCAACCAGCAGATGGCCGAATCAATGGCTGCAGTATGAATGAAGACCTCCCAACAACCAGCAGATGGCCGAATCAATGGCTTCAGTATGAATGAAGACCTCCCTTCAACCAACAGATGGCCGAATCAATGGCTGCAGTATGAATGAAGACCTCCCTTCAACCAGCAGATGGCCGAATCAATGGCTGCAGTATGAATGAAGACCTCTCAACAACCAGCAGATGGCAATATCAATGGCTGCAGTATGAATGAAGACCTCCCTTCAACCAACAGATGGCTGAATCAATTGCTGTAGTATGAATGACGACCTCCCTTCAACCAGCAGATTGCCGAATCAATGGCTGCAGTATGAATGAAGACCTCCCAACAACCAGCAGATGGCCGAATCTATAGCTGCAGTATGAATGAAGACCTCCCTTCAACCAGCAGATGGCCGAATCAATGGCTGCAGTATGAATGAAGACCTCCCAACAACCAGCAGGCAGCCGAATCAATGGCTGCAGTATGAATGACGACCTCCCAACAGCACTGAACTGCAACCGTTCCCATGAAGACCTCTCATACAATTGACAGCATCAGGAGCTAATTTAATAGCATTAAATATTAAGCCGTGATGAAATTTTCCCCATGGCAGTCTGGACTGGGATTGTTGGCGAGAATAAAATTGTGTGCGAGGTTTGGGGGAGACGGGACAGTGTGGGTGTGTTTGATTATTTCGTTTGTTTGTATGATGTTATTTTGGAGTTGTTTTTTTGTTTTACGTGTTTTTGTTTGTTTGTTTTGTTTTTTGTTTTTAAAGTGCTTTTTTAATTTTTTTAGATGTGCACTTTGATGACCAATACGACAATAAGGGGTACAGGTTATTTTGTGGCATAGTGCTGCTTGATTGCGTGAGGTCAACGTTGCGCCTGTAACAACACATGTGTGTCCCGTGGAATCTGTAACAACACAGGTGTGTCCCGTGGTATCTGTAACAACACATGTGTGTCCCGTGGTATCTGTAACAACACATGTGTGTCCCGTGGTATCTGTAACAACACAGGTGTGTCAGACACTGACTGGCCAGACCTTGAGTCAGACACTGACTGGCCGGACCTTGAGTCAGACACTGACTGGCCGGACCTTGAGTCAGACACTGACTGGCCAGGCCTTGAGTCAGACACTGACTGGCCGGACCTTGAGTCAGACACTGACTGGCCGGACCTTGAGTGATCTGATCTTGACTTACAGGATATTGAATGAGCGGACGTAGACCGACCGGATATCGACTAACCGGACAAGCCCTGACCCGAGAAAGGCCGTTTATGTGGTAAGATAGTAAACATCTTCACAGTGAAGAAACTACACGAAACCTCCACCCAATTATCTTAACCAATGTAAACACACAGAGACAAAAACTTTTTTTAAAAAATATTTTTGCGGCATGTTGTTTAGGTGTGAATAGCCGACAACACAAAGACTTCCTACAATTGAAGATACTAAATTTGTACATTTTGAACATGTACTTACAATACTGCACTTACAATACAACACTTGTCTTGTCATAGCAACACTATAGCACTTTGTCGTCGGTTCATGATGTTTGCTGACAAACTTAGCCTAGAAACTGGGCACTAAGGTCGCACTAAGGGTCGCAAACCAACAGAAACATCCGCTATTACACTCTCACCCATTCAGAGGCGTAACAACGACTTGGCATCGGGTCAGTTGCCAAGGGCGCCGAGAGCCAATCCTTCAATAATAAATTTATTCTGTATAATTTAGTATTTTCACTATTTCTCAAGGGCGCCAAAAATGAATTAGCCAAGGGCGCGGAGAACCCAGTTACACTACTGCACTCATTATACAAACACAAACACAAACTTACTTACTCTTCTTGTTTTATTACAGGGACTACTATTGTATATAACTTTTAATAACATGTCAAGAGGGTATCATTGTCACAAAAATTTATTTATATTTATAAATGATCCATTTATCACGTCAAAACTTTAAAAGGGAATACGGAAAGAATAAAAGAAACGAAGCAGCGTTTTTTTCATTTTTACACACACAAAAATCTGTTTATGAATGGCGTAAGTCATGGAAATGAGCTTTCGCGTGCTAAGTACTTGGAAGTAAATAGCATGGGATTGTTTTAAGGGCGTGTTGTGTTCCACTAATTTTGTACATAGGGTTTAAACTTGATCAAATATTCACGTTTATCAACTAAAAAGTTGATCCATTAAACAACGAGCGAACTCCTGTCGATGTGGGAAATGATGTATTAAATCAATACTGAATTTTCACTGGGTGTTTTTTCATTTAAACTTGTTTTCACTTACGAGTTCAGGGAAAGATAATCAACTGTTACTATCTACATCATATTCCCGGTCCACTTTATACAGAATTATTCAACATTCCGTTTATTCTGAGTCTACTGCGGAGTCCGCCTCGTAATGTTGTTTCTTATTTAACCATTCACGAGCGCAGGACAGCTATGGCAACAGCTAAGGCAGGAACGAAGGGGGTAAAAATCCTTGTTTATTCATTCCAGTGACGTTTTCATGGTCTCCAATACCGTCTGAGACAATACTGGGAGCGCTTCTGGAACGCTGATAACGCAAACATATCTTTGCGAACGTGCAATACATTTTTACTAATATCTTAATATTCGCTGTTTCTTTTTTTCCCCCACGGGTTTCTATAGAATTATCCGGACCAAAAGAATGTCTGGACGACTCCGATTTTGTCTCGATTGCCCAGGATTGAGGTCACGTCCACGAGTCAGAATGTGGTGCCATGATTGAGGTCACGTCCAGGATACAGAATGTGGTCCCATGATTGAGGTCACGTCCAGGAGACAGAATGTGGTCCTATGATTGAGGTCACGTCCAGGAGACAGAATGTGGTCCCTTGATTGAGGTCACTTCCAGGACACAGAATGTGGTCCCATGATTGAGGTCACGTCCAGGAGACAGAATGTGGTCCCATGATTGAGGTCACGTCCAGGAGACACAATGTGGTCCTATGTTTAACTTGAGATTCTCTCATGCTTTCATTTTTTGTTAAATTCATTTTGGAAGATATTTTTAAATTAGGTTTTGATAGTAAGCTCATACCTCTGGTTGGCAGAGAGGCAAAGATTCGAAAAATTCGTTAGTTCCCGTAGGAATTTCACAGCTGTAGCATTCAATTTGGTCGCAGTCTAGCCGACACCACCTCCTACAGCCCATGCTATTACATATAAATGGATGGACTTGTTAACAAAAGTTAAAACGCGGTGAAAGACATACACTATAATGACCGGAAATAAGCACACGAAGAGAAACTCCATTCACAAGAATCACCTAAAGCACTGATGGTGGTGCGATGAAGGTTCCTTCTATAGCGTTCATGTCCATGCACGTCTAGCAGGCTCAAAGCGCACTAGTTTACGAGGCACTGTTTAAAGGGAAAAAAATGTCTTTAGATGTTTCTTCAATGTTTCTTTGGTCGAAGATACATTCTATGAATGACTTGCGAAGACTATTCCATAACCTAGGCACAATGGATTCAAGAGAGCAAACTTCGGGGGTCTTCTCTCAGTGCCCATCCAGATCTGGCAGCTTTTAGTGTGAAGATGTGAGATACATTGAAATGATAGGAGAGTCAGATGTAAGGAGGTCTGACCATGGGTCAAGCTGGGGTCAGTATAAGGCGACACGTGTCGAAATAGTTTTGTAGTGGAAACGTATACAAAAAACAAAAATCGAAGTCCGAAGTGACGGTTACGTGTAAAATGGACCCTTGACCTCTTGACCCCTGACGAGACACATTAGCTTTGATTACGTCAAAGAGAAGGTGGTCGACTATCAACATCTCTGTGGGGTCTGTAGTACAGAGTCGTCTGAATGATAGACCAATCAGAAGTGGCTCGATTTTATTTTAAAATAGCACAATATTTAATGGATCCAATTCCCTTGAATTGTGCAATAAAGTCAACAGATTCCGTTGGCGGCAGTCGTATATCAGCCACTTGAGACTTACGAGGCGAATATTTAAACAGAATTTAGCCACACGAGACTTACACACGAGACTTACACACGAGACTTACACACGAGACTTACACACGAGACTTACACACGAGACTTACACACGAGACTTACACACGAGACTTACACACGAGACTTACACACGAGACTTACACACGAGACTTACACACGAGACTTACACACGAGACTTACACACGAGACTTACACACGAGACTTACACACGAGACTTACACACGAGACTTACACACGAGACTTACACACGAGACTTACACACGAGACTTACACACGAGACTTACACACGAGACTTACACACGAGACTTACACACGAGACTTACACACGAGACTTACACACGAGACTTACACACGAGACTTACACACGAGACTTACACACGAGACTTACACACGAGACTTACACACGAGACTTACACACGAGACTTACACACGAGACTTACACACGAGACTTACACACGAGACTTACACACGAGACTTACACACGAGACTTACACACGAGACTTACACACGAGACTTACACACGAGACTTACACACGAGACTTACACACGAGACTTACACACGAGACTTACACACGAGACTTACAGGGTGATTTAGAGAAAAAAAACACAATTAAATGAATCGAGTCATAGTCAGGGTTTTGTTCTTTTTGGATAAAGTATGTTAGAGTATTTATTTTGCGAACATCAAATATTGAGAATTTATTGTTGACGCAACTGACTACTGACTACATAATAGGAAATATGTTAAAAGGATGTTGTTGCGTACACAGTGCAAAAAGACGTGGTGATAGCAGATCAGTTTACAGCAATAAAAGAGCACCGTGAGAATTGTGCAAGGATTGAGTAAAGGAGAATGCGATGATAACGGAGGCATGAACAAGAACGTGAAGGCCACGAATGGGATCACTAGTGTACGAATGCTACAGGCGACTCTCAGTGAGCAGCTAAACAACCTTGACCTAGGGACGTAGGATACATTTTTAAGGCGATTCATTTCTTCCATGAATGAAACAATACGATGAGTTCAAGATTGTTTAAAGAAGAAAAAAGCCTTTAGATGTTTATTAATAATTCTTGGTCGAAGGCCAAGGACGTGACTAGGGAAAAGTGGGTGGGGTGGGGGCGAACTAACCATTTCAATATGTTCTTTAGTGGTTTTTTTTCTGATACTCCATTCCTAATCCTTATAGTTAAGATTGTGTGCCCGAATCAGACTATGACAGCACGCGTTCACTTATTTTAGCCCTCCATTTCCCCTCGTTTCCAGACGGATGATTAGTACAGTGATGATGAAAGCGCGAGTGACAAGGGCCGGGAAAATGGCGGAAGACTGTTCAGTTCATTACAAACTGGAAAGAACTTTTGGGTGTGCGAGTAAAAATCTCGTTTTTGAAATCTCAAACAAAAACGAACTAAATGAAAAGAGGAAAAAAAACAAAGATTTCAATGTGTTATAGATGTAAACATTGAAATACGCCGCGGTGATGCCCAGTGGTTAATAAACCCCATTACAGGCGTTCATTGATTCGATGAGACCGGATTTTTTTTTGAAATCTCAGACGTGGAGTCCTGGGATTTCACTTGGATGTACAGAACTGAATCCATCATGAGATTAGAGTCCGATGGGATGATCAGTTATTTAACATCAGCTCATTTCTCGGCGCTTTTTACCGTTAAAATATATACCACTAACAGTGTTAGCCTCTCATAAATTAATGTAATGTTATTATTTGGTCAGAACTAATTGTGTTGCTTTATGTGCCACTTTCTCATACTGTCCATCAAATATTCCAAATTACAAAGTACAAAGTCGTTAAGGCTGCGGTATTATAACTCTTCATTTATTTAAAATTCTGTTTCGATGTGATCTGGAGAAAAAATATGTGTACGACAATCTTACTGAACTTTTGTCGGTCTACTTACCCACTCCTCAGCTACGCTCTTCTGCAGACACACGCATTCTCTCTGTTCCTAAGACACGCACTAAAACATTTGGCGAAAGGTCATTCTCTTTTTGTGCCGCCAAACAATGGAATTCTCTACCTTTACACATCCGTAGTAATCAAACAACCAAGTCCTTCCATACTGCACTTAAGACACATCTTTTCAAAATTTATGTTCAAAATTAACGAAACAACATTTCTTGTTAATGATTAACGTAGATTATGTGTAACGTACTGTAATTTATGTGGTTGTTATGATATGAATGTTAATTAAATACTTATATGTTCGTTATTATCTTCATGTGAAGCGCTGTGAGCCCAGTTCCTTACTGGAATACAGCGGTCAGCGCTATATAAGTTATCAATTTATTATTATTTATAAGAAAGTTGGAAAAGATTGAAAGATTTCGGAGTTGAGAATTGAACAAAATGCGTGTTTAGGCTTTTCTCAATATAAAGCATATATCATCTGAAGATTTTAAAAACAACATCATGTCCGTTGTTGTCTAACAGGCAAGAATTTTTTCCTTCACTGACAACCAGATGTATCTGCTGCGACAAGACCGGCATGTCACTTTGGGAAGACCACGTGATTGACTGAAGACCACGCGATTGACTGAGGACCACGTGATTAACTGAAGACCACGTGATTGACTGAAGACCATGTGGTTGACTGAGGACCACGTGATTGACTGGAGACCACGTGATTGGCTGAAGACCACGTGATTGACTGAGGACCACGTGATTAACTGAAGACCACGTGATTGACTGAAGACCACGTGGTTGACTGAAGACCACGTTGTTGACTGAGGACCACGTGATTGACTGAAAACCACGTGGTTGACTGAGGACCAAGTGATTGACTGAAGACCACGTAATTGTCTGTAGACCCCGTGGTTGACTAAGGACCAGGTGACAGACTGAATTCCTCGTGATTTATTTAAGACCACGTGACTGACTGAAGACCTTGTAGCTCAAAACTTGATTCGTGACTTTATTACCCAGGAAACCGCCACATCAATGTGTGTACATACCTCGCGTACAACTGGTACACATTTCTTCGATCTCCCATCTACATTATCTTACTCTCTGGTAATTATTTAGATGGGCTTTTTCATCATTATTTCTCTAACTTTATGCTTTGACTCTCTGTTTTCTCTCACACTCTCTCTCTCACACATTTCTCCTCACTCTCTCTCTCTCCCACACTCTCTCTCTCACACACACTTCTCTCTCTCTCTCTCTCACTCACTCTCTCTCTCTCTCTCTCTGAAAGTATCTCCTAAGGTGACTCTGGTTGCTCCCAAACGTCCAAGAATTTAACCTCCCCACTCCCCATTGAGCTCAGCTGTGTGGATAAATTACCTTTCCTTAAGTCTGTATTCTCAACATAAGTATTTATTCCTCTCGCGTCCACCACGGATAAGTTAACTCCTAGAACCAGCACAGTCATCAAAACAATGATATTAAAGGTTGGCTTTCTTATCCACCTCAGTAACAGGCACTCCAGGCACCACTACCTCCACACTCCGCCCTCCCCACACCTGCAGCCTAGAGAACCAGCTTGAGAACCAACTAGAGAACAAAAAAACAAAAAAAAACACAAATCGTGGCATTCATCAAACCTGAACTCATTTAAAGTCAAGGCAGCCGGCGAAACGTTTCACTCTAAATGAACATTCCCCACTTGATGACGTAGTCACTGAACAGGTTTAGAAACTATGACACAACCCCGTACTCTGATGTATGAAAGGTTCACTCTGGTGTATGAAAGGTTCACTCTGGTGTATGAAAGGTTCACTCTGGTGTATGAAAGGTCGCGCTGTGTAAAAGTTCACTCTGGTGTATGAAAGGTTCACTTTCATTTTAGTTAAGGATTGGCGTGGGTAAAAACAACGTACTAAATCTCCGGTTATTTACGGCAAGTGCTGACAGACAAAGGGGGATCCGGGAAGGTAGAAGTAGAAAGAAAAAAGCTTCAAGGGTACACAGAAAATAACCCGGGCATAATGTAGCAAAGTAATGAAATATGACTTTCTTTTCTTACTTAGCTGCACACGCATGGAGATAGTTCCTGGTATAAGAGGGGGCTAAGGGGAAACAAACGTGTGTATTGTTCTGCATCACAGGGGCTATCCAAACGGTGCCCAGGGTATTTTTGCGCTTTGCACGAAGCATTAACTTTTGTTGATATGCCTTTTATTTGACTATCTTACACAATAATAGTCCCAGAAAATGTAGGTGAAAATAATTACGATACGTGGAATCCTAGAAGAAAAATCAATCAATTGATTAACATTACATGAAGCACTTGGTTTCTCTTTAATAAGCGTTTACGCTTTAGAGAGGTGGGGCCACCATGTAGGGCATGGGAGTTTTTCCGTAGAGTATTGTACAATACGAGGGGAGGGGGGTGTATAGGGATATAAAGAGGAAGCCCTCAGCTAACGTCCCACTTGGAGAGCCCTGATGTACAGCGGGTGAAACCTTAGTAAGAACATTCAGAGCCATGGGAACATGCTGAAGAAAGGAATTGGTGCGCGGGGGGGGGGCTTTAACCAAGTCAGTGCTCCTCGGTGGGTCACCTTTTAGGCGATAGAGGAGTCGGGTTCGATTCCCGGAACAGTCATTTGTATTTTTATTTTTTTAAAATTATTTTCGTTGTTTAAACCATTTTGAAGGAGAAATGTGGGCCGCTATATTTACCTTGAGTGACTTCTTGATTATGTCAATCTAAAACTATTTTCTGATGGGGACTAACATTCGCTGGCTTTCTAGTTTAACTACATTGGTAACAACGGTTCCCTCTACTCTCGGTGACGCGGCAACTTCGTGCGAGATCCGCCGGCACCGCCATCAGGCTTGTGGGGAATTCTGGTGGAGCAATGTTGGCGAGGGTATAAGAAAACTGTATGTGATAACACAATCTCCAGGGAGACCTCTTAACATGATTAGTGGTGGCAACACATGGAATAATAGAGTCATGGATCTGCATATAAGTCGGTACCTGAGGTCATTAAAACATAAGGACACAAGATCGGATGGTCGCCTATCTCTGACACACAATACGCTTATCGCCCTGACCAGTGTCCAGCACTGCATTAGGGATTAACAACCTTACGTAGCAGCACCCCCCCCCACGACTCTCCAGTATCCGGCACGAGCAAGATAGCGCTGAAACAAGAGATGTGGCATTGATCTCGTGGAGCCAGGGAAGCCGGCTAAGAATCTCCGGATGGGTGGTAGTGAGGGGGGAAGGGGGCGGTGTCTCCTGTATTCGATACCCATAATTCAAATTTGAAACGTAGTGTTTCCGTGGAGGTGGGGGGGAGAGAGAGAAGGGAAAGCGGACGCGGGAATGGGTCACCAGAAAAAATTGCTCTTTAATTTCATTAGAAAACCCGAGACGGGTCGGCTCTTTGGCGGCGCGGCTACTTTCAAAAAACGTCCAAGTGTTGTTATCTGTCACGGCCGTCGCATCTGAAGGCAGTCAGCGAGTTTCCGTTGTGTGGATCACGTGACTTGAATGTCTCGATAGCCCGTCAAGTCAATGATCACACGACGCAGTTTGAAAAGTGAAAACAACGCGATGTTTAATCGGATAGGCGCTGCACAAAACCAATAATGGAAAATCATATTCGTTAGTTCACAGAGACAAAGAGGATATTCTGTTTTGTCTGACATCAGTCGTAAATAATTTTTTGAGGTCCCCCAGAATATTTCTATTCCAAATAAAATGTTACCTCAATTTGCTGTTGTCTTAAATATATCCCGTTGATCACAGTTCCCCAAATGGAGATCCACAGACAGGCACTTGTCCTCCAGAACGAACAGTCCGAGAGACGCATCGGTTTGATTGAGGTATCGGTTTGATTGAGGTATCGGTTTGATTGAGGTATCGGTTTGATTGAGGTATCGGTTTGATTGAGGTATCGGTTTGATTGAGGTATTGGTTTGATTGAGGTATCGGTTTGATTGAGGTATCGGTTTGATTGAGGTATCGGTTTGATTGAGGTATCGGTTTGATTGAGGTATTGGTTTGATTGAGGTATTGATTTGATTGAGGTATCGGTTTGATTGAGGTATTGGTTTGATTGAGGTATTGGTTTGATTGAGGTATTGGTTTGATTGAGGTATCGGTTTTGCACATTGAGTATTTGTGGTGAAATAGAAAGACATACATTCAATAAACCTCCCACAGGAAAGGATGCAGCTGAACGATATTTGGAACCTTCACGGTCCGCTACATTTAAGAGTTTGAGAAACGCTGGCCAAGAGCTAAGTGAACGTAATACGATACTCTCAAAGACATCGATGCTGCTACTTTAGCTTTTGATTATAACGCAAAGTGTAATTTTATTTAGTTTCTTTTTAGAGGTTAAACATAACGAACGAGAAGGTAAAGGAACATTTGGTGCGTATTTTTAAATTACTCACGTAATTGTTGACAGTGTTAAATCACATTTGAACATATGAGTTGGTATGACAGAGCAAACACGATCTCAATTTAAAGTTTAATAAACGTATTGGTAATCATCAATAAGTAACAATTATGAATATTTAAAAATTAGCGTTATAATTAATCGTTTTAAAAATTACAAACAAATGTATTTGTTTATTCAAATGTCATGTTTAGTCTCCCTTCAAAATATATTCTTTACAAATTCTTTCTGACTGATATCATTGAGAGTGACAACGATACATGAAGTAAAACTGTATGTCACGGAAATAACCATTTTCCTAATCATCATGGTTCCAATTATTAGGTGAAGCATCCCGAAATAGCTGCACACCAACTTAAAAAAGAAAACAGCGGCTAAAATAAATATAGTAATTTTTTAAAAGTCAGGAACGACTGCCAAGACTTTGCGCTGACATAAAACCAATGTAGGAAACGAAACCGTCAGCAGGTGCGACACTCAGGCGGCGGGGAACAAACATAAAAGCTCTTCTTCTCTTGTATGATAGAACTTATTATTGTACGAATATCGCATGTTAAGCCGACCAGGGGAATTGTCTACTGAAATATAGTGACCTTGACTTGACATTAAGTTGTTCTGAAGTGAGGGAGATTTGCTCAATTCGTCACTCTCATTCAATACGGTTAGTTGATACTGAATCATTGGACAGTTGGCAAGGATATCACTGACAATATGGTTAGTTGATACTGAATCAGTGGACAGATGGCAAGGATATCACTGACAATATGGTTAGTTGATACTGAATCATTGGACAGTTGGCAAGGATATCACTGACAATATGGTTAGTTGATACTAAATCATCGGACAGTTGGCAAGGATATCACTGACAATATGGTTAGTTGATACTGAATGATTGGACAGATGGCAAGGATATCACTGACGAGTCTCACCAAGCTGGCAGCTTCCTAAATCTTTAAATTGTTAGAGACTTTAGTACCTAGCATCTAGTCAATGCCTGTCACTGCAGCTAGTGCCAGGTATACATCATTACGGCTCCTTATCGTAGGCGTCATATTGTGCTTGGAGTTAGTGAGTTATGGTCTGGACCAAATGGATTATTTGTACCATCGAGTGGCGACCTTTGTGGACACCGCTTTTTATTGATGTAAGCTCTTCTTAAGCTCTTGAAACCCGAAGGTGGTCCGACTTAAGGCCCGCGGGCTATATCCGACCCGCTGTACAACTAAGCCACACAAAAGGGGGGGGGGACAGCTACACAGCTTCGCGACAGTAGAAAAGCTGGTATGTAAACACACACAAAGAGCAACAGCTGCTAAAAGCTGGTACCAAAAAAAAAGATAAAAATCGGATATCCTTAGAGCAGTCTATCAGACACACTTGCATGCAAATACAAGACACAGAGAGAACATCCGGGTACGGATGGCACGTAAACACACAACAGTGATAAGAGCTGAGAGCGGATGAGGCGGTAATAAAAAAGAAAACGTTGGAATGGCCGGCAATGAATACTGCCTGATGAATGCATTAACCTGATGGAGACCACGAGACGCTTTCAAACATTTCCCAATTATACATTCATTTTATGCCGATGGCCATCTCCGATGTTCATCATTGATCTGTGTTTCTGATGAGAAAATTGCGTTATCGAGGTGTCGCACTTCTTGTCCTACTTTCAACTTTTGAAAGCGTGGGAGCTCGACAAACTACGGCACGCGGGCGAAATTCGGCCTACCGCCTCGGTACGACATCCCCAGCTTTGGATTATTTTAAATAATATAATTTTAAAGCGCACACTCAATGGAAACATAATGTTAATATTTGGCAAGTTGAGATGCTTCCGTTGTGATAACAATAAGTTTTTGTGAAACATTGTACATTTATAACCTTGTGTAATTCACCAATTCCTATAGAGCACCTGCAAATGTATAGTTCGCCCATCGAAACTGCCCATGACCATTTTTTCATTGTGTGAATTTTTCAGTTTTGAAACAAACGTTACTATTGGGCAGGATCTTATCATGGTCTTGTGGAGGCTGTTGTACAGTAGCTTGTGAAGAAACGGCGAACTTAATTGATACATCCGAGTACAGAGATCAGCACCGCTTTTTTAAGTGTTCTGATTCAGCAGTTCTGTTCAATTTGTATGACACCTTTGATGAAAGGTAAAAGCAACGCCGCTGTAACAATAGCATCTAAGATGGTTAGGAATATAAATAACAATGTCGTCATCCCCGCAACTCTCAAGGCCATGCGCCTCATATCTCCCCACTCTCAAAATTGAACAATTTCATTCGTCAAGTCGGCAAAACGTATCCGTGTACTCTCTCTTCCTCTCTCTCTCTCTCTCTCTCTCTCTCTCTCTCTCTCTCTCTCTCTCTCTCTCTCTCTCTCTCTCTCTCTCTCTCTCTCTGTCTCTGTCTCTCTCTCTCTCTCTCTCTCTCTCTCCCCGTCTCTGAGATGTTAACTATCCCAATAATAGAGAAGCTCAGGATCGATCAAGAAATGTTAGGAAAAAATCTGGTTTGAGGTGAGGCTAATTCATTTTCAAGATTACAAAGTGAGAGAACTGATGCGCCTGTGATCTGAGTTTCGTGTGGTACCAACTTTATATTTTCAATGTGGTTTCATTCACAGTGCGGTGGGTGATGATTTTGTGAAGGGTCCTGGTTAAAATAGTGATTCAGGCGGTGATACGAAGCGGAAAATTTAGAGAGTCGAATGCGACAGAATCCTGAAATCAGGGTGAACATTTCCCGGACTTCCACTAAAAAATGTTAAAATGTAGACTGGAAAACTGGAGAATTCAGGCATCTGTGGGTTTGTTGGTGATTAACATGTAGCTGTGACACTTAGTGACATATGGCACATATATATGGCACCATTACATTTTGTTTCAGAACTTTTTAAGGTATGTTAAATAGTTGTTGTCTTGAAGCAGTGGCATAACTATAGTAAGAGCCGTAAGTTAGAAAGTAACAAGTCGAGCCATTCGAGCCTCCTTACCCAGTGGCGTATAACTATAGTAATAGCCGTAAGTTAGAAAGTAACAAGTCGAGCATCGAGCCTCCTTACCCAGTGGCGTATAACTATAGTAAGAGCCGTAAGTTAGAAAGTAACAAGTCGAGCCTCCTTACCCAGTGGCGTATAACTATAGTAAGAGCCGTAAGTTAGAAAGTAACAAGTCGAGCCTCCTTACCCAGTGGCGTATAACTATAGTAAGAGCCGTAAGTTAGAAAGTAACAAGTCGAGCCTCCTTACCTATACCTTTAAAAAAAAACTCGGAAGATTTCAAGAACAACTTGTCATAGGAAAGGGTGGGGTGTGAGAAATTAAGTGTAACCAGGGGCGGATCTCAACTCCTTCCAACCCTACGGTTACAGCAGAACCCATCTGACGTCTGGATCCCACACACACACACAACCAATCCCAATTCTAACTAGCAAATCTTTTAGCAGTAGCTCGTCACTTATGGTTAGATGTGTTGTTTTTTTTTAAATAGTGAAATAATCATCAGTGTCCATTAGTTAAATTTTTTACAAGTCATCCAAATTAACCGTGCTCAACGATGGTGTAATAAAAATATGTTCATTTTAATGAGATTTCGTCTCACCATTATTCAAAATAATAAACATAAGGACTGGTTCGATGAGAACTCCGAAGACATCAAGCAGTTATTGGATGAGAAACACCACCTTCACCAAGCTTACCTCAATAACCCCAAGTCCACGGCAAGGAGAGATGCACTCAACAACATACGCAGGACTGTACAGCAGAAGCTCCGTCAGATGCAGGACGATTGGCTCGGCAACAAAGCTGACGAGATCCAAGGCTATGCAGACAGGCGTGACTATAAAAACTTCTACGACGCCTTGAAAGAAGTGTATGGCCCCACGCCCTCAGGATCAAACCCCCTCCTCAGCGCAGACGGTAACACTCTCATCACAGACAAAGAGAAGATCTTGGAGAGATGGGTCGAACATTTCGATGACGTCCTAAATCGCCCTTCGACAATCAACGACGAAGCCATCAATCGTCTACCCCAAGTGCCCACAAACAAAGCACTGGATGACCCCCCAACCTTGCTCGAGACCCAGAAAGCAATCTATCTTCTCTCCAGTGGCAAAGCACCTGGTTCTGACGCCATACCAGCTGAGGTCTACAAGGAGGGGGGAACAGCCCTGACTGAAAGGCTCCACCAGCTGTTTCTCTTAATATGGCAGCAAGAGACGATCCCGCAGGATCTCAAAGATGCCACCATCATACATCTATATAAGCGAAAATGAAGTAGACAGGCTTGTGGCAACCACAGAGGCATATCCCTGCTTTCTATCGCAGGAAAGATCCTTGCCAGAATCCTGCTCAACCGCCTCACAGTCCACCTTGACCAAGGACTCCTGCCTGAAAGTCAGTGTGGATTCCGAAAAGAGCGAGGAACCATCGACATGGTGTTCGCTGCCAGGCAGCTGCAAGAGAAATGCCAGGAGCAGAACATCGACCCGTTCTCCACCAATGTCGACCTGACCAAGGCTTTTTACACTGTTGGCAGAGAGGGCCTGTGGAAGATCATGGCCAAGTACGGTTGCCCAAGGAAATTCATCGTCTTGGTGCAACAATTTCATGAGGGCATGCAGGCCAGAGTCCAGGACAGCGGTGAATTTTCTGATCCTTTCCCAGTCACAAACGGGGTCAAGCAGGGCTGCGTCCTGGCACCAACACTGTTTAGCCTAATGTTTTCCGCCATGCTGACAGAGGCCTTCAGAGACAAGGATGTTGGTGTCAACCTGAAGTACCACACAGATGGCAAGCTGTTCAACCTTCGGAGGCTCAAGGCAAAAACCAAGGTTATGACAGACATCATCAGAGACCTGCTGTTTGCTGATGACTGTGCCATCAACGCTGTCTCAGAAGCCGACATGCAACGCAATGTAAACCTGTTCTCCAGCGCCTACAAAAACTTTGGTCTGACAATCAACACTAAGAAGACTGAGGTCCTCCATCAGCCCGCGCCTGGAAGGCCCTACGTAGAGCCCAACATCACTGTCAACGGCCTGTGCCCCTAAGGATGACGATGATCAGCAATCTGCGCACGCACAGACAAGCCTCGGATGACAAGAGTGGTCCTCGTCGTATCGTCGAACGTATAACATTCAAAATATAACTTGTTGCGATTTTTTTTTGGGGGGGGGTGGTGGGGGGAGGGGGGGGTTGGAGGTAACTGGATTTACGTCACGATTTAAACAGAGTAAGAAGCACCATAAGAAAACAAATCAACTTCCGATTTATTTGGAGATTGTTGTGTTACAATCAAATAAAGACTGGGACGATAATTCGAATTGCTTGTTGGCCTGTGCTATTATCTAATACCCGTGATGGAAACTTCTCATATATCTCTGTGAGCTCATGAAATCTCTCTTTCCCGTCGCTGCACGCACCCCCCGGTTACATGTTTTGGGTAGTCCCGGTTCTCAATATTATTACGATATTTCCTTTGATAGCCCCATATTCCCCCACCCTCCCCTACCCTGTCATCGGGGCTATCTCGCCCGACCACGTGATCATCAGCAGAACCACTGTGTGGGGAGGGGGGCGTATGATTTGACATCTGACCTCCTGGTGCGGCGTCTATCATATACGGCCAAAAACGTTCTCTGACCGGATATCAGCATCCCCAAGGGGCGTTAGGAACAATTAAACTCGATGGTTAGGCCAATGTCCGGCTTCTGGGGTGATCCTTTCTAAAATGATGTGGCCGAATTATTTCTGAGATTCGAAACACGGTGCAGCAGTCATCTGGTGCAGCAGTCATCTGGTCGAGCAGACGCAATCATTTATAAATCTTCAAAGACTTTGACCTCTTTTAAAACCAACTTCGACAGTCTTAATATAACTACCAGAAATTATAGTTTTTAAAAAAAAACTATTTTTGTAAAACGTGTATATTATTGTCACGTGTGAATCACATGATTTGTGACGAAGAGGTCACGTGAGCAAAAGCGCGGGAGATGACGCAGAAGGTTCGAGGTCATGGGCAGTTGTCAGAGAGGTTCCGTAGTGTAAGGACGGAATGTGTGTGTGCCTCAAGACTTTCACGTTGTATAACCTCAAATATATATGTTATGTAAATAGTATACGTATTTAAGTTGTTTTATTGAAACAAGTTCTTCAGTGGATTATTGTGCACAAGATTCTGTATTGTGAGAACGCCTACTAAAGAGTTACATATAAAATATAGTTACAGTTACAATTATGTTATATTACTATATATGTTAAGACTGTCCTAACAACAATGATTTATGCTTCATAAGAGTCATGTTTTAGTCGCGAAATCGGGCGGCAGAAAGAAAAATTGATTGACTGAAAGAACGTCAGAAAAGAATGGTCCAATCTGTTAGTGAGGCAAAGTGAGGGAAAGATAGGGAAAGGTGGGGGAAATATAGGGAAAGGTGGGGGGGGGGACCTCTGGATGAGTGCTATCTATAACGAAGCATGGCGATTTTTATCAAATTTCCATTTGATTAAGCTGTTAGGGCTCCAAATTTTGCCTCATTTTTACGCCATTCACATAACCATGACGCTTCAAGAAAAATATCCTCACAGGGAATCGCTCAGATTCTGCCACTGTCACACGGGTAACTCAAAATAACTACATGAAATTATTGGGGTAGTAATCACAAACCTGACAACAAAGATTCTAATCAAGAGAAAAACGATCGATTCCGGTTCTAGTAACATAGCAGATACCGATGTTAGACTTCAAGAGTTTTGAATTTATTGCTAACAGAGAAACAAGAGAAATTAGTATCATAATTTTAACATAATTACTTTTCTAGGTTTTTAAAGTATTATCTTTGGATATCGACGAGGCATTTGCGAAAACTCTGAAAACTTTTTTACGAGCCCGTTAGCGACACCCTTAAAGCAAGCTACGACTTATGGTCCACGGAAATTGTGACTAGTCACTAAAGTAAATAAAAAGCAAAAGGGATGTGAAGTGTCTTCTTAGTAAGTTGTTCAAATCACTAAGCGGAGGGATGGGATCATTAATATCAGAATAGACGGGTGTGAAGATGTGAAGGATGCGTCTCCTAACAGTTTACACACAATGCCAAATATCACCGTGGTTAAAGATAGGGTTGGTAGTTCACCAACCAGTTCAACGAGCCAGTCGCCATCCAACTGACCACGATGTTCGCACTGCATACTACCAGGACCTTTGATTGAGTCTAATGTAATAAGGGAAGAGTGCAGCTGCAGTGACCACCAGGGGATATCGTGTACAACCCTGATAACAAAGTGACCACCAGGGGATATCGTGTACAACCCTGATACCAAAGTGACCACCAGGGGATTTCGTGTACAACCCTGATACCAAAGTGACCACCAGGGTATATCATGTACAACCCTGATACCAAAGTGACCACCAGGGGATATCATGTACAACCCTGATACCAAAGTGACCACCAGGGGATATCGTGTACAACCCTGATACCAAAGTGACCACCAGGAGATATCGTGTACAACCCTGATACCAAAGTGACCACCAGGGGATATCATGTACAACCCTGATACCAAAGTGACCACCAGGGGATATCATGTACAACCCTGATACCAAAGTGACCACCAGGAGATATCATGTACAACCCTGATACCAAAGTGACCACCAGGGGATATCGTGTACAACCCTGATACCAAAGTGACCACCAGGAGATATCGTGTACAACCCTGATACCAAAGTGACCACCAGGGGATATCATGTACAACCCTGATACCAAAGTGACCACCAGGAGATATCGTGTACAACCCTGATACCAAAGTGACCACCAGGAGATATCGTGTACAACCCTGATACCAAAGTGACCACCAGGAGATATCGTGTACAACCCTGATACCAAAGTGACCACCAGGAGATATCGTGTACAACTCTGATACCAAAGTGACCACCAGGAAATATCGTGTACAACCCTGATACCAAAGTGACCACCAGGAGATATCGTGTACAACCCTGATACCAAAGTCCAAAAGTTGGAGCTACTTACAGCTAAGTCGAAAACCTCCCTATCGAATTAATTGTTAAGTCCCAGCAAAATTACATAAGACTAATGTATTTTAGATCTCCTTAACTAGAAGATTGTTGGCTTCCAACCACCGTAAGTCGAATTTTCAAAGGCGTTTGGGTAAAAGGAAAAATTTTACTCAAGTGTGGGGGAGGGGCTTTCTCGGTGGTGTTGGTATTTCAAAGCTAAGTCGGCTTCCTTCCATATGAAACATCAGACACCACCTCCTTCCATATGAAACATCAGACACCGCCTCCTTCCATATGAAACATCAGACACCGCCTCCTTCCATATGAAATATCAGACACCGCCTCCTTCCATATGAAACATCAGACACCGCCTCAGACCACCTCTGACACCGCCTCTTCTTCCTGTCAAGCCTTCACCATGGCTGGTATGGCTCTTCCCCCCCCCCTTCTGAATATCTACATTCTCCTTGATTAATCTTCGCTTATTACGCCATTTTCCCTAACTAAAAAACTCGGTGAGTCGAATTTTTTTTTCAGGTCCCTTTGAGTTGGACTTAGGTCCGACTGTATTATTCATTCTGTAGCCATGGTCGCAATATTCTTACCCGAACTAACGACAGAATGACGAATGGAAGTCATTTGTGAGACAGACAATGAAAACATTACCATATCATCGTCATCCTTAGGGGCCCAGGCCAGCTGAAAGGGTGCGCAGACGGTGTGAGCGGAAGTTGCCCCCCTCCCTCGCCAAGAGGGTTAGGGTGCGTTGGTAAAATATTTTATTTCAAGGGGTAGAGAAGAGAAGTTGAGAGACATATTTTGTCTAGCTTACTTTGGCATGTATGTTGTTGATTATGTTAATGTGGATAAATCACCCCCCACCCAAAAATTGTTAGATGTCCTCAAATGAAAGGTGACATGAACATGCCAAAAATAATCAATGTCATCAGAAGTACTTAGCGTTAACCCATATTAAATAAATAAATAAATATATAATTAATATAGCGAAGTCCACCAGCTAGCGACTGGGCACACAGCGCTTTACATCAAATAATTGTCATCAATTAATTCAATGTAAAACATTCATATCTTACAGGCAACATGTAATGACATTACGGAGCTTATAAGTTATGTTAAAGATTTTATAACACTTTCTCTTGCAGTCCTCTTGCATACTCAAATGCAGCGTGATATTTAGATTTTTTAAACTGACTTTCTACTAACAGGTATTTGGGACTGTGGGTTTGTTGGAACGTTATTAACAGAGTGCACGTAGTTTGTGTATGCGCACGTTCAGATGTCACTCAGTCAATGTGTTTCGTGGTTACCTGAAAGGTGTTAATAGTCTCGCCGCATGTTGCTTGTATCAACACCTGACTTGTGTCAACACGTGACTTGTGTCAACACCTGACTTGTATCAACACGTGACTTGTATCAACATCTGACTTGTATCAACACCTGACTTGTGTCAACACCTGACTTGTATCAACACCTGACTTGTGTCAACACGTGACTTGTGTCAACACGTGACTTGCATCAACACGTGACTTGTATCAACACCTGACTTGTATCAACACGTGACTTGTATCAACACGTGACTTGTATCAACACGTGACTTGTATCAACACCTGACTTGTATCAACACCTGACTTGTATCAACACGTGACTTGTGTCAACACGTGACTTGTATCAACACCTGACTTGTATCAACACCTGACTTGTATCAACACCTGACTTGTATCAACACGTGACTTGTATCAACACCTGACTTGTATCAACACGTGACTTGTATCAACACGTGACTTGTATCAACACGTGACTTGTATCAACACGTGACTTGTATCAACACCTGACTTGTATCAACACGTGACTTGTGTCAACACCTGACTTGTATCAACACCTGACTTGTGTCAACACCTGACTTGTATCAACACCTGACTTGTATCAACACGTGACTTGTATCAACACCTGACTTGTGTCAACACCTGACTTGTGTCAACACGTGACTTGTGTCAACACCTGACTTGTATCAACACCTGACATGTATCAACACCTGACTTGTGTCAACACGTGACTTGTATCAACACCTGACTTGTATCAACCCCTGGCTTGTGTCAACACCTGAATTGTGTCAACACGTGACTTGTATCAACACCTGACTTGTATCAACACCTGACTTGTATCAACACCTGACTTGTATCAACACCTGACTTGTGTCAACACGTGACTTGTGTCAACACGTGACGTGTGTCAACACCTGACTTGTATCAACACCTGACTTGTGTCAACACCTGACTTGTGTCAACACGTGATTTGTGTCAACACGTGACTTGTATCAACACCTGACTTGCATCAACACCTGACTTGTATCAACACCTGACTTGTGTCAAAACGTGACTTGTATCAACACCTGACTTGTATCAACACCTGACTTGTATCAACACCTGACTTGTGTCAACACCTGACTTGTGTCAACACGTGACTTGTGTCAACACCTGCCTTGTATCAACACCTGACTTGTATCAACACCTGACTTGAGTCAACACGTGACTTGTGTCAACACGTGACTTGCATCAACACCTGACTTGTATCAACACCTGACTTGTATCAACACCTGACTTGTGTCAACACGTGACTTGTATCAACACCTGACTTGTGTCAACACCTGACTTGTGTCAACACGTGACTTGTATCAACACCTGACTTGTGTCAACACCTGACTTGTATCAACACGTGACTTGTATCAACACCTGACTTGTATCAACACCTGACTTGTATCAACACGTGACTTGTATCAACACCTGACTTGTATCAACACGTGACTTGTATCAACACCTGACTTGTATCAACATGTGACTTGTATCAACACCTGACTTGTGTCGACACGTGACTTGTGTAAACACCTGACTTGTGTCAACACGTGACTTGTGTCAACACGTGACTTGTGTCAACACGTGACTTGTATCAACAGTGCTGAATTCGGTGAAAGGTTTAGGGGTGGGTGGGTGCTCCTAAGAAAGTTGTGAGATTTGATGATTTTTTTTTCAGTTTAAAATATATTTTTTGTTATTATGCAGCTACACATTTTATTAGAATAAGATATTTTTAAAAACCGGTAAATAAAATACGAATCACTGGCTGTATACAGTGCTCGTCTGCTATTCAGACTTTCAGACATTCACTATACTCAGAATATTTAAATTATTCACTTCTTTTAAGTGCATGTGAACTCGTTTTTGGATGGTTTGTTTTGGTGCCTTCCTTTTTTTTTGAATTAATTATAATGGTATGTTATATATCTTGAAACACAGACGTTATTTGTTTGTGTGAATGTGTGTGTGTGTATATATATAAAATATATGTATGTATGTATATATGTAAGTATTATATTTTACAAATCTAACTTTCACTAGTATATGGCACATGTAAAACTCGTATATGTAAGGTTGTGAGTGAGTGGTGCGTGGTTGTGAGTGGGTGGTACTTGGTTGTGAGTGGGTGGTGCGTGGTTGTGAGTGGGTGGTGCGTGGTTGTGAGTGAGTGGTGCGTGGTTGTGAGTAGGGCTGTCAATTTTATTGAAAAAAGCTGCCCTGGGTACCCTTGAAAATTTTGACCGGGTACCCGGGTTACCCGTTCTAAACTTAAACGTCACATAATTTTCCCCGTCATGATCGCTATACAATGCAACCTAGCCACCATCCATGCACCTCATTTCACACAGTAGTAGTAGCCAACGGCTTGCTTCCAGTAACATACTATTACTAATGCACTACAATTAACTATAATGCACTAAAAACTTTTATTCAATTCCTGCTGTAAATGCATTCGTCATACTCATAAATGACAGTAAACTGAACATGCAAACAAAATGTCAACGGCAATGACGTAACGTTCAGTGTCATACCTTGAATGTTAATATCCACTTGGCGTCGGTAGTCGATGCTAATGGCGATGAAGGACGCAATACTGCGGTAAATCTCAAGTGATCGTGCTTTGGTCAGTGGTACTGCTTTTGTTGACACCAAAAAATTGCTGACATTGGGTGGATCGGCGGTTTGTTTATAAATATCAATTTATGAATAGCGTTCACATGGCGTTTTATCGCGTTGGGTTGCCACCCTTCACAGACACAATTTAATTACAATGGTTGCATTTTGCCGTGTCGCTGTCAACTTGATTGGCCTGATTCCACACGACGTCTAACCCATCTTGTTAACTTTGGGTGTATTATTAATATCAATTTTTGGGCTAGGCAAACACGTGTTAATGAACGCAAGAAACACACGCGAATGCAAGGGCTGTGGGTTATAGCAGTGCTTCTCAAAGTGGGGGTCCGCGGAAGTTATCAAGAAAGGAGAGAAAATATAATTATAATCCTCCAATTGCTATCAATAATACTAACCCTATAGAATTTGTCATTTTTGACAATAAGCAAATAAATGAAAGAAATAAAAGGAAATAAAATAAAAGGAAATATAATACATTTCGCTACCATGTAAGTACAGGGAAAATAGTGCACCGGTTCCTGATGCAATGGAAAAAATTCCTGCCGGTCCGCAATACAAAACATTTTGAGAAGCACTGGGTTATAGGAGGGAAGAGAGGAGAGGGGGAGGGGAGTAGAAGAAACGGCATTAGATAGATAGTATCAATCGTTTACCCACTGTCGGCTATTTCAAAGCAAAGTTAGTTTCAAAGCAAGGGTGTTTGAATGAACAAAAAAACAAACACGGCATCTTTCATCTCTGTGCAGTCCATCCTCACAGCCGACGTCTTACCCATCTTACACTGTTAGTAACTATTTAATTTATTAAATTTAAATACTGACGACCTTGTACGCATTATTAGCATCAGTTTTTCATAGGTCACCACGTGTTAATGAACACAAGAAGTGAAGGGGTGTGGGTTATAGGAGTGAAGGGAGGAGAGGGGGTAGATAAACACATTAGCTAGTATCAATCGGCGTATTTCAAAGCAAAGTTAGTCAAAGCAAGGGTCTTTTTTTTTATTAACAAACACAGCGTCTTTCATCTCTGAGCAGGCCATCCTTTTTTTTTGTCAGAGGACTTTTGTTTTCTTTATATGATTCTTTTAAAGAACCATTTTTGTTAGTGTGTTGTGCGATTTCTGTTTCACGTTGAGAGAAAAAAAGATATATCAAAATACATTGTATTTGTTGGGACGGTATTTTATTTCACGTTGACAGATATTTATCCTTAGATGTACTTCACAGCATATATTTGAAACAAACATTTTCATTTGATAAATTTGTTTCGCAAGCAACACTGTAAACACAAAAAGCCGCATGGGAGCCGAAGTTTGGCCTACGGTTAATAGAGACATAGAAGCCACATTTTCACGGGTACCCGGGCGGAATTTTACTACCCAGGGTAATCACACGGCAACAGGGTACCCGGGTCCCGGGTACCCGTTGACAGGCCTA
>CALYLW010001489.1:0-128722 GCA_944989445.1 Ampullaceana balthica | reverse complement strand
ACAAAATAGGGGGGGGTGAGGGTCCCAAGAAAATTTTTGACAATTTGTTGACAAGTGGGAAGGGGGAGGGGGAGGTCAAAAGAAAAGTATGACGCAAACCATGTTACTTTTTAACTTTGTAAAAAAAATAATTAATTACTTAACCTTAAGTTCACTTAACAAATGAAAGTTAGACAGCGTTTGTAGTCCTGTGTACAAACTCGAGCCCAACATCATGTATTTTAATTGATCTACCACCCATATTCCTGATTTTTAAAAAACCGGTGCTGTTCTTTTAGAGACCCCCACACCATTCAATATAGACCAAAACTACGAGAGTTTACTGGTAACACTTATTTTTTTCCAAAGATTGTTTGTTGGTATCTCTGTGCAAAAAAAAAATAAGTAGTAAGTAGGACGACCAGTCAAACATTATACTATTTTGAAGGGTCTATATATAAATATATATAAAGTGCACAATTGGTTATAACTAGACTAGTAATAGAAATCATTGGCTTTCACTGTGAAATTAGATTAGGTCTAACGGTCTAAGTCTAAAGTTACAAGATTAAATGATTAAAGTTAAAGGTAATAATCCTGCAGTTTTGGCTGGTCACCTAGATATTTTGCAGCAAATCAGCGAATAATGATTAACAATATTATATATTTTATGCTATACCAGTACTAATTTTTTAAGTTTTTATTTACTTCTAAGGCATGTTTTTCGGCTCTAAACAATACAGAGTTACACTAGTCATAGTCCGAACTCGATACAGAACGAATAACACTATACAACTATGTATCACACCTACTAGTGCCGAGTTTGTCCACAGTAAGGAATGCCAAAATAAAATGTTCGCTCAAGTACAAAAACAAACACAAATAAGAATCAAAACGTCTAGTAACCGAAATAAAAAATTAAAATATCAGGTAAATATACTTATTGATCTGTAAGAACAATAAAATATCATATAGATCTTCTTAGAACAATAAAGTAGATGAATGTGTTCCTATGGATACTTTTTTAAAAACACTCTCAGTAAGTAAATTACTAATTTAGCATGGTAACAAATCATGGCTAGCAAGCGTAGCTAGATAAACCAAAAGAATGTATTTACAAAGCCGAACCATGCCTAAGAAATTTTAAAAAACTAAAAAATTAGCGCTGTAAATAGTTAAAAAATAAACATATATTAAATGCATTTAATAATTTAAAAATGAAAGTTCTCAGGAGAAAAGAAATTAGCAGCGAAATAATATACTGCCAAAGACTGCAGGCTTATCCCCGGCCCTTATTTGAAGTCTTACAAATAACAGTACATGTCTAAGAATGTTTAGAATTATCAATTAATTATGAAATAGTGTTAAATAGGGCCTAGGCCTAATTATTTTCTCTCTCTGTGATTTTGTGTTTTTGGTTATGTTTATAATAACAAATTTATTACAATTGAATTAATAACTTAATTTTTGTTTTTTTAGAAGTGTACACAATGGAGAAACCAAAAACAAACTTTCACAGTTGTTGTATAAGGATATTTGAAGAGCATTTTCCCAACAAGCGCAAGCAACACTCTCAAAGAGAAGTAACTGAAATTTTGGAAAAATTGAGCAGGAGTGATCTGCCACACCAAAGTAAATGATTCGTTATTGAATAGTCTGATGCCGCCTTAGCACAGAAAAATCAGGCAACATTAACTGATGCTATTCATGGCAGACCAGTCTATGAAGAGTGTAAATGTTTCTCTTACTAAAAAAAGCCAGCAGCCACACATGTAAGAACCTTGAGAAGATGTGAAACCAATCAAACACACACAAACCATTCAACAAGACACCACATAGAAATCGATTTAGAAGCTTGTCCATTAAGTACTACACTTGTGAAGAAAAAATCTGTAAATACAAAGCAGAAAAGTACAAGAGTGAATTACTGAGTGCAGATAAGCATCTTCAAGACCGATTTGATATGGCTTGTATAAACCAACAGAAAGTGGTGTTTAAGTATCAATCAGGAAACGGAACTACAAAAGGGAAAAAATTAAGGTTGACATGAGCTAGAAAAAAACTGAAAAGACAAAGAAATATGAACAAGAAACAACAGAAGATATACCGACAAAAAGAAACAACAGAAACTTTAGCCGCAAATTTGTGCTGAAAATCCTGACGTCAGCAGCAAAGTAAAGATCCGACAGAAAGCTGGTCGACCAACAATTGCAGAAGATCAGCCGCTCCTTTTAAAAAACCCATTGTTGACAGTTGCATTGAGTATGGGTCAGCTGCTCACAGACACAAAAGACAGAGTGAAATTTATCGTAGTGTTAATGAATCTCGATCGATTTGAACAGAACAATTAAAGATTCAAGGTTTACAAATAATGTAGAAGCGCTGTTTATAACGTCGCCTTTTGCCAAAACGGAAGTATATCATCAGAAGGCAAACGCCATGTAACAACTGGGCCAGTGAAGTTAATTCGAGCGCAAAATGATTTACACTCAAAACACATTGATGGTAGGTTTTGTACACAGCTACTTTGAATCACCTAGAAGAAGTGGCTTCTTTGTTAGGTCCTAAAGAAGTATGCTTCATCAGTCAAGATGAACAAAGCCAGAGTCCCCCCTTGGATTGACAGCAGCTAACAAGCAAAGCTCCACTTTTAAAATTAATGCATGTCGAATACCGCGTTACATTGCCTGATCACGAGACTGGGTAGTAGCATCTAGACACAAACTCATACCATCTGTTTATGCTGGCATTGAAATCCAAAAAGACGGTTTAGGTAAACCCGAAGCTGTAACATATGCAGGCCCAACTATACATAGCCATCAGATCAGGCAAGCATTGCTCATCATCAGCTAATAGCCATAGGACTGGACTGACTGAAAGGCTGCGTGAATTGGAAGAGTTTGACATTGTTACAAACGGATCCAAGCAACAAGATGATCAACCGATTCTTATATGTCTGTGGATGGTGGACCTGATGCAAAATCCAAGGTATCAAAAAGTTATTGATGTGGCCATCCATCATTTTGTGAAGCAGAAACATTGATGCAATGTTTGTAGCAACTAATGCGCCTGGTAGAAAGTGCGTATAATCGAGTAGAAAGGCGAATGGCTCCTCTTAGTCGAGAACTGTCGGGACTAATTTTGCCACATGAACATTTCGGAAGCCACCTCGACACACAACGGTCGAACAATAGATGAAGAGTTGTGGAAAAATTAAACTTCAAATATGCTGGCGAACACAATGATCAGAAATATGCAGGAGCACCGTAAGCAAGAAGCACACATTTCCAACCAACAGTGGCGAACTATAATGTGCCGTGACAAGTCATGAGCTATGAAGAGTTGAGCAATGTAATAATCAATCAAGAGATCAAGTTTGGTACCGACACGACATGTAGAGGACACAGCTCCGAGTACGTATCACTACAACATTGTCACAAAATGTAGTGAGTTATTAACAGATGTTGCCGACCCGATTATGAGCTCATACTCTGCTATGACTGCTGATGCCGATTTATCTTATCCCGGCGATCGAGGTCAGTTAATTAATCATCGCCGGCCAATTCTCAATCTGCCAAACTATAATGAGGCCTTAACAGAAGAGCACCAGAAGTATCTGATGCATAAACCAAACTCAACGATAGAGATGTTCCATCCTCTTGCTTTCCTTCAACAGCATCTGTGAAAGTTGAAAACATACGTACCGCTAGATCCGAGCAAAGCATCTCAAAATTCTTCATATGATAGATATTCGGTCCAACTATTCGAGGGCCATATGCTAATGTTTGAACGGATCTGTAAATATGGCTCACCTTATAAGTTGCTTTAAAAAGTTCTCTCGCAAACCACTGTTAAAGAAAAAAAAAAAGAAAAGGAAGCACGTTCAACAGCGACCAAACGCTGTATGGCCATGGTTCCCAGTCAAAACTAAATACACGATGCAATACGCCAAACCAAATAATTCGTTCCAATCAATGCGAAGTACAGAGAAGCCAAAAGACAGAGAGAGCTCAGCATGTCATGGGCAATTATATGCTATGGAGAGTATGATCCGTGCAAATGGCTAATGCAAAGAAAAAGTGTTACATGTCCAGGTGTTTTTACGGTTCCACAAGAAAGAAAAAATTCAGTCACAGGCCAGTACGCAGCGCAGCCCAGAACTAAGCCAATAATACCCAATTGAGGAACATTTGACATCTCCATGGGAGAAAATAGGAGGCTAAGAAATAGGAATTTGGATTTGTTTTTAAAAAAATATGTTATAATATAAATACAATATAAAGAGGTGTAGGTTAGAGTTTAAATTTTTAATCACTCATTTTACTGCTGTGAAGTTAGAACAAGTTCTTTGTAAATATTTTAATTGTGCTTAAAAATATAAAATGTTATATTAAATGTTGAAATATGTTCATAATAAATACAGTAGTAGGGTAAAGAGAGGTAATAAGCCCCTCGAGGTTAGTTCAACAAGTTTTCTTTTATTTTTATTTTTTTTTGGTATTTTTTTTTTTTTTTATTTTTTTTTTTTTATTTTTCTTTTCCTTTGAAATCAAAAAATATTATTGACATACAGAACAACTAATGCTTTTATAAGTCATAGGCCAACCTATATTTTCTATAAGGGAAAATTTTTATTCAACATAATTATGAAGCAAAATAGCAAAAATATACTAAAAAGTTGACATATCCATTTATGAAACTTAACCGAAATGGGGCAATAAGCCCACATTTTGTAGAAGGTATACATTTTCACACAGTGGCTGTTGACAACACGTCCATTGGTCCACTCTATGTCTTAAATATAAGCCTCTTATAGATTTCTTCTATGACCTTTACATGGTACTAAATGCTTTGGTTCACCTATCGTGTCCTGTTGTAAGTGACGAAATTGGTTTTATTCACCGATAAATTTTCTGACTCTGGGGTTGGGGTGACCAACATCATTTCCACATCCTGATGAATATTCTTGTATAGGTTTCAAACCAAACCATTTCTCAATGAACCGAAAGGTCCTCAGAAGCTTTAGCCCTTTGCATGAGAGCTACTGTATCTCTATAGGATTACAGGACTGTTGGACTCTTTATCTTGCCTCAGAAAGCCTCAAAACTAGTCAAGACTAGTCAACGAATACCAAACATTGTGACTAATGGATCTATAATACTATAATACAAAATTCAAAAACAAATTTTTAAAATTATTTTCCCGGAGTCATTAATTTTTGTATATCATTTTAAAACATATCTTAATATTGTTTTTTAGTATAAAAACATGAAATTTCCGCTTGTTTTATCACATATTAGTATTTATGTGGTTTTTTCGCTTTTCACATATTTTGTGTTAAAATTTAGCATTATCATTAAGAATAAGCTCCAGGATCTTTCATAATTAAATTAACAAGCTAATTATTGACAAACCGAGGACCAAATATTCCTCTTAAAATGCTCGTCCATTCATTGCAAATAGTAACAGGAAAAAACCTTCACCTAAGACGCCCCGATTTAAGATTTTATTATTATTTAAACATTTCTTCTTTGCTTCCTTTGTCAGCTGCACTTGGATATACAAATATCCGTAATTTTACTTTAAAAAAATGACATACCCAGATTGTTAAAGGTGAAAAAATGTACTTAATAGTATAGAGTAGTACTTGTAACATGAGAGAAATTTGAAAATCTCAGCTTAAAAATATTCTTTTATTACCAAAACAAAGATGTCCCATGACTGAGCAAAAATTTTAAAGACATGTTTGAATAAAAACAGGAAACTGGCAGAAAAAATTCACTCATACAAATATAATGCAAAGTTACAGTCAATGCCATAGGCTAGAAACCCAAGTTTTGTTTTAAATGATACCCAGATTATTTTGTTTCTTTCCACCATGTAGACACTTAATGCCTTTCTTCCCTTAAAAAATGGCGTCAAGCATTTTACTCAATGACCCAGTAAGTGGAGCTATTGCCCCACGGGGCCTTTTACCCTGCTTTAACCTAATGTGTAAACATTTTTGTAAACCTGTAATCTCTTTTTATGTTTAGTTGTAAGCCTTTGTATTTATGAATTGGAAATATATCATAAGTTAAAAGTTTATTAAACTTTGTTTTTCTAAACATTTTTTCTTTTTATTATTTATTATTATTTATTTATTTTTTATTTATTTATTATTTTTTGTATCAAATGTTGACGTAATTTTATAGGGGGGGGGGTCTCTGAAGTTTGACAAGTTGTTGACAAGGGGGAGGGGGGGAGGTAAAATCGCCAAAAAAATTGTTGACGTAATTTATGGACAGCCCCCTGTTCATCTCCTCCAACGCCTACTATGCTTATAATTAGTTTCTATCAAACTAAATTATTAGATTTAAATCTATTTAAAAGTAAATAAATTATATATAACTTTCAATTTGATCATTTGTCACTGTGTGCTTATGTAGCCGTTCACATTTATCACTGTGCGCGATTGTCGGTGTCCGCATTTGTTGGTGTGCGCCATTGTTGGTGTGCGCAACTATCAGTGTTCGAGTTTGTCCTGTGCGCATATGTGTCATTGCGGAATTGTATGTGCGCGATTGTCTTGTGCGCGTTTGTCACGGAACCCACCTTCAGCACAAACATATTAGACAGGGGAAATAGCTCAATAAAACAAAAAAAATCTCAATTTCTTGTTTTTGTTACTTCCCTTGAGATGTTCAGTTTAATGACGTCATACATTTTAATTTTTTTGGCTTTAATCGAAATTAACAATTAATTAATGAAATCAATTAATTTCAAAAGTTAACGATTAAATTTAAATTAATCGTTACCAGCCCTACTTATTATATAATTTCTTAAAAAATGTTACAATGATTTAAGAATTATATTAAACTAAAATATTTTCTTTGTTGCCTTTGACAGTGCAAAGAATTAATGCAATCTTTAAATCATAAACTGCGTAGTATATCAAATAATATATTTTGAGGCATTGTTCTAAATTCAATTATTATTTTCTTCGGCTGAGCAAAAGATCTTTCACCAGAGCAATTTCAGACATACCAAGAAACATTTTCAAAATGCTCCTACATTTGGTAATGTTGATTGGACACGATCATTAAATAGTACCCTATAATGATTCAGATTATAATAATATTAATAATAAGGTATGTTACCGAAGCTGTACTATGGTCTACATAATCTTCATTACTTTCATTTAAATAGTTGTTGCGCCAATCACAAAATATGTCAGTCTATAAGATAATTGCTCACTCATATTCATATATAAAATGTAAAATTTATTTAAAACAAATGTTTTAGCTCCATTTATTGACATATAGCACATGTTCATTTATAATAATTTGTATGTTTCCTTTCTTTAAAAAAATATAATATATATTTCATTTCGTTTCCGTAGCTTCGAAAAATGTCTTGGAAATGTGTGTAGTTTGTACAGAGAAAAAAAATGAATACGATGAAATCAATGACGGATACGTTCTTGCTGTCGACACGATTTACGAAGGGGACGAAAAGTTTGACGGTGGTGAATACCAGACAATTGAGCCGGTTGTAGAGATTCATTGTTCAAAAGTCAATGTGGAATATCATGTGTATGACATTATAAGTGATGCGATGGATTTAGACTCTCATAATATTAAACACGGTGACGAAAACGATGACACAAATTTTAACACTTTATCTGACGATAAAGTTAAATCTGACAATGAAGTGAACAATGATGAAATCTGTCAAGTTGAGTCGATCGCGCTACATTGTAGTTAATTTTATTTCTTTTCCTTTTGTCGTATTACTTTGGTTAGAATTACTAACGTAATCATAAAAGAAAAAACTGAACAATTTAAGGTAGGCTATACATTATAAAGAATACAATTGTGTGATTCAACTTTTATTAAAATACTTTCAATGAAAAATTTATATTAGCCTCAGTGGCGTCACTAGGGGGGCGGGGGGGGGGCTGGCCGCCCCGGGTGACACCCATCAGGGGGTGACACCCGAGCCACAAATTTTACTGTGTACGATTTTATGTCAGAAAACAAAAGTAGACAAAGTTTTTAATCTAGAAAGAAATTAAGAAATACAATGAAATACGTTAAACGCCAAAATTCTTATTAAAAAGAATATCAGTTAACTTGCAATAATAAAACAGTCCCAACACACGAACAACATTAAAACAAATTAGGAAAAAAAGAAAAGAAATAGTCGCAGCAGAGAGATCTTTAAACAATGCTAGAATGAAAGAGGCAGAGTCTTCTGTTTTAAAAGATATAAAGCCATTTGGGCTTGGACACACCGACAGCATGAACGAATCCCACCACACGACTCCCTCCACCACAGTGGGGTGGGGGGAATACGATTTTTATCACCCCCCCCCCGAAAGAAAACAAATCAAAAGATGGGTTTTCTTTGTTGTTGTTTTTCTTGAGGAAAATTATGATTTCAATGTCTTTGAGTTAATATTTTATATATATATATATATTTATTAAAGGCGTGAAAACATAGATATGCATGTTTATATACAGGTAGTCCTCCGGTTACGACGGTCCCATCCCGACTTACGTTGTTTAGTGCTTACGAACGCGCCCCCGTAAAGAATAGTATTACGCGTTATTCCGTATTTAAAAAAAATAATTCATGAGGTAACGAATTCTTTTCTCTATTTGAAATAACAAAAGTTATTGAAAAAAGTGTATGCTATTATTTCAACCTACAACTTTAATTTGCGAATTTTTCAAATGGCGAGGTTTTCAATCAAGTCAATAAAGAATGCTATTTTTTTAACAAACTCAATGAGAGACTTCCTTTCTAAAATTTTTGCCCAAATTTCAAGTAAAATAGCGACTTCCAGTTGTTCAATTTCCTTTAGAAATCCTTCTTCTTCAAGTCGGCAGTCACGTGGCTGATTTTCATTCGTTGCTAATTCTTCCAGTGCTGCGATATTCTCATGGTATGAGCTATTAACAGACCTTACAGCATAATGTCAGGCTGACCATCTTGTGTCAGACAAGGCTTTGTTAGCATGTATCAATTTCATATGTTTTTGAAGTACCTGTCAACGATGAGTAGATGCAACAAGTCGGGTATAAAGATTTTGCAGAAGACAAAAAAATCTGACCGCAGTAGGACAACCTGCTGTTCTTTTCCCAACCAAATTAAAGGAATGAGCTGTGCACGGCACATAATGAGCTACAATACAGTTCTCACGAAGAATAGCCTGGTTTCCGTTATACTTCCTACTCATTTGCAGCATTGCCGTATGACTGTCCAAGGCATTTTCAGGGATTCGTACAAACATAAAGGCCTGCATCTTTATTATACACTATAATTCATAAAAAAAGTTTGGGGGCCCTTAAATTATTGGGGGCTTTATCCCGTTCAGCACCCCCTCTTTTAATCCACCATAGGGGGTGTCCACGCATCTGTGACGATGTGGTACGAGGAGGGGGGTGTTTAAGGAATGTGACGTCACATCAAAAACGCGAAACTTTAAATAAAAGTTCCACTTGAATATTTGATTGTTTACCATTTATTTAATTACGTTTTCAATGACTTCACGCGTGTTACGATATTACAGTGCAGACTTACCCTAAATACATATTTAAATGACAAAAAATAATTTGCAACATGCTAATTTTTATTGAGAAAATACGGCTTGGGGGAGGGGTGTCAAAGCTTTGTGACGTCATATCGTAAAAAAGGGGTGGGGTCTAAGTTTAGTGACAAAGTATGACGCTGGGGAAGGGTGGGGTAAAAATCGGCAACCTTGCGTGACGTCATTTATGGATGGCCCCTTCAGTCGTGAAGGGGTGACACCATGAGCTACCGCCCCGGGTGACACCAACCCTAGTGACGCCTCTGATTAGCCTTCAAAATTATTTTTTTTAAATACAATGCCTGTTACTTAAAATATGAGCCATGTGATAAATGTATATCCCTATTTTGTGTTCTGCTAAAAAATAAAATCAAATGGCATGTTTTTTAGCAAAATTGTTTCTTCCTCCAGCATTTACCTATTTATATATAGTAAATGTATAACATATAATATATAAAGAGGGTATTAGTTAGCCTGACAGGACGTAACACAACAGCGAACGTTTCGGCAAAGAGTCTTCCTCAACGGACAAATAGTACACAAATAAAACGAATATAACGAAAGAATAAAAACACTTAGCTGCGGTGAAATCCAAGTCGAAACGTTCGCTGTTGTGTTACGTCCTGTCAGGCTAACTAATACCCTTTTTATATATTATATTTAGTAATTTAAAAGCCTGATTGCTGTCTCAGCCCCCATTGCTCTATTTTATTTATAATATGTCAGAAATTATGAGCTCTTTCATTTTGGCTCACGTAGCACACTGATATTGTATTTAACAGGAATTATGTATTTGTAACTGTAGGAATTATGTCTTATAAACTTACCGTTAACGGGAAAAAAAATTCCCCACTCTGACCGCCACTCTCGCACACACAAACCCACAAACAAAAGAACAAGATGTGTATCATGTAAAGTTCTTGAAACTTCTTTTTGTAACATTTTAGGTATAATAACCCTTGACCCCCATAGCACACATCCATCTTCTAGACTTAACTCTATTTTTCTTATTTTATATGGCCTTAAATCATCATTCACTGACTCTTCAGGCCAACCATTCTTACAGTACTCATATACTTTTATCAAGCACTCATCTTTTTGTGTTTCTCTCTTAACATCATTCACATTTATATTGGAGTTATCCATGATAGTGAAAAGAACAAATACATCTTCTGGTACATAGCTAAGGCTTTGGTTTTTTAAAGGTAAACGACTAAGACCATCTGCACTATTCTCAGATCCAGGTTTGTATTTCAATTCATAATTGTATGCGGCTAATGTGATAGCCCACCTTTGCACCCTTGGTGAGGCATGCTCAGGCAGGGGCTTGTTTTCCCCAAACAAACCTAGTAATGGCTTATGATCTGTAAAGATAGTGAACTCCCTACCAAACAGAAACTTGTGAAATTTCTTAACACCAAAAATGATGCCTAAGCCTTCCCTATCTAACTGAGAATAATTTTTCTCAGCCTGGTTCAAAGATCTACTGGCAAAAGCAATGGGTCTGTCACAATTTTCATCTATGTGAGATAAAACTGCTCCTAAACCCTCTGGTGAAGCATCACATGTTAAGATAAGTCTTTTACCCTGGGTCATAGTGAGTTAGCAAGGTGTCGGAAGACAAAGCTTCTTTTGCTGCATTAAAAGCAGCATCTTGTTGTTTACCCCAGTGCCAAGTTGCATTTTTCTGCAGCAGCTTGTACAGTGGTGATAGTTTATCAGACATATTCCCTATGAACTTTGCATAGTAATTTATCAAGCCCAAAAAAAGCTCTTAGCTGTTGGGTATTTTTAGGTTTGGGTGCTTCTTTAATGGCTTTTGTTTTCTCAGGTTGAGGTCTGAGACCTTGCTTGCTCAATTTATAACCCAGAAAACTAATATCTGTAAGCATAAATTGACATTTATCTTTGTTTATTTTTAAACCTTTTTCACCGACTATTTTCAAGACTTTATCAAGTGTTTGAAGATGTTCAGTGTCATTCTTACCAGTTATGTATAAATTGTCAAAGTAAACACAAACATTTGGAATGTCCTGAAAAATACTGTCCATGACAGCTTGGAAAATTCCAGGGCTGGATGATATCCCAAAACATAGTCTTTCATATTGGTATAGTCCCTTATGTGTGTTTATTGTCGTATAGACTTTTGAATCCGGATGAAGTTCTAGTTGAGTGTAAGCATGACTAAAGTCTAATTCAGTGAATTTGTCTCCTCCTGCTAACTTCAAAGAAATATCCTCAATGTTAGGAATAGGGTACCTATTTAGCTCTATTTGCTTATTCAGTGTAGCTTTATAGTCTCCACAAATTCTTACAGAACCATCCTTCTTTAACACTGGCACAATGGGCGTTGCCCAATCAGAATAGTCTACCTTCTTTATGATGCCATTAGCTTCTAATCTGCTTAGCTCCTTTTCAATTTTATCCCTCATTGCATAAGGTGGAACTCTAGCTTTGCAGTATCTTGGATTTGCATCTTTAATGCTTATCTTCACTGTCCTATCATTTAGTAATCCTGAACTACTAAAGACACCTTCATTTTCAGATAAAACTTTATCTATTGAAGTAAAACTAGATTCTCTTGTTTCGTTCACTGAAAATATACTCTCCCAATCTAACCTAAGATCAACTAACCAGTTCCTACCTAGTAATGGTGGTCCATTTCCTTCAACTACAAGAAGAGGAAGTTTAACACTTTTACCATTACAGCTTATATGAACTATACACTCTCCTATCACTGGAACATTGTCACCTGTGTATGTTGTTAGGCACTTGTGACATGGTTGTAGAGGCACTGATCCTCCTGTGACAGCGTCAAAGTCCTTCTTTGTGATGACGGTTAGAGATGCTCCCGTGTCTAGCTGGAAGATGATGCTCTTACCGTTGATACCAACTGGTACGTTGATGGGAGCATGACTTGTTGAATACACAGAGAACAGGTTGAACTCCGGCTGCGGATCAGTTCGAGCATTTTCACTGGTAGAGTGGTTCATTGGTTGGGTTAGGCTGTCTTGGTGATGGTGACAGTTAACATAGTGCTGCCTTTGGTTGCGGTACTGTCTTGACTGGCTAGATCTAGCAACAGACGAAGACTTTGCAAAGCAGGCCTTGGCAATGTGACCTTGCTTACCGCACTTATAGCAAGTTGCTGACTTGAAATTTGCACTGATGAGATGCATGGGGACCGTTGCATCGATGACATTTTTGATAATTATTACTAGATTTAGATCTAGGATTTGAACTAGCAGGCTGTTTAGCATAAGTTGTACTGCTCTGATGGGGTTGGTATTTGTTGACTGACCTGCTGTCTACTGCATGGATCGCTGAAGGCGTCAGAGATCTGGCCGCATCGGATGACTGCTGGAATGAAGTTGCAAGTTGTATTGCTTTTTCCAATGTTAGATCTGTCTCGAGAAGCAACTTTCTCTGCATATCAGGACTGTTCACACCGGTGACAAACTTTTCACATAGTCTGTCGGACAGGGTGTCGCCAAATTCACAGAATTCACTTAGATGACGTAGTGCTGCAACATATTCCGATATAGACTCGTTTGATTGACGAGTCCTACCGTCAAATCTGGCTCGACACAGGAACTTTGGTGGTGCCGGCGCATGGTGATCTGTGAGGAGTTTGCTCAGCTCGTTAAAGCTCTTGGTAGCTGGACTAGATGGTGCACATAAGTCCTTTAATAGCCTAAATTTGTTGAGGCCCTATGACTGTTAACAAAACAGCTCTCTTTTTGGCTTCTATCGTCACGTCGTTAGCTTCAAGGTAGAATCTTAACCTATCTAAATAATCATGAATGTTTTCTTCATTAGAATTAAATTCATGTATCTGGTGTATCTGGCCATATAGAGCCATTATCCAAGCTCTAGCAAGCTTCTTTTTTAAGTAAGCATGTGCACTTTTTAGTGGATTGATTAATCCTCGTCGCCAAATGAAGTAGATTTGACCGATGTTATAATGATACAACAGTGTTTCTGTATCTTAAAACGGAACTCAACATGTAAGGGACATCACTCAAACATTATAAGACTAATACTAATAACAGAGAGTGAGCTCCCCCAAGAATAAAGCTTAATATTTTACAATGTGTATAATTTAGTGTCTTATCTTATCTTATCTTATCTATACAGACGCTCCTTCTATGCAGAAGATAGTTGCGTCCACAGACCATGACAGATGATCTGTTGGCAAGTGATTCAGCATTACCCAGCCGCCTAACATGTAGTTAGGTACCCATTCGGAGCGGGGTGACTCAGGGACGCCCTAGGCCCCGGGAACAAACACTTGCCTTCACACGGATTCGAACCCGTGACCATCGGTACGACAGTCCAGTGTGCTGCCACTCGACCACCGCGACCCGCGACAATGTGTGATTGTCTCTTCACACATTGGTTGCACATCTTTATTTATATTAAAGAGTAGAGACTTGCATTTTTTAAAATCTGTATTTAAAAATTTACGCAGTCGTAAATACAAGAGAAGTGAACCACGAAGTAGTGAGGGATTACTGTATAATACTTAAGCTTTAAATAATAATTCAAGTTAAAAAATATAAATAAATTTACTTTAGGCCATATACAAATGGTAAATGGTAATTTCAATCTAATGTTTTGTTTTGTTTTTTTTGTTTTTTTTTAAACAATGCAAAAAAGTATACATTATGGTAACATATGTTTCGATAGTCATATGTTATGCAATAAAAAATTTACATCTATTATGTGATGCTTAATATATACTTAATATTTAATACAAAAGTTTACATGATTTAATGATTTAAAGAAATATTGTTTCAATACTACCTAAGAAATGTTGAGTCATAAATAAGTTTCTCTACACATTTTTTTTAAAAATTAGTTTTATTCTTTCCACACATGCATTTCAAAAGATCCCTAAAATAGTTGTCTTGGCAACTAGCTTTTGCCGCTAAAAAAAGTAATGCATTCATTATCATTTCATTTTCCAACAAAATCATATTTTTAAAATATAATTAAATGTTGACCTAAGCTTAACTATGCTAACAATGATGCCTTGAAAGTGTAAGCTTAGCTGATGACGATAACAATTATTTCTTAATTTTAAATAAGGTTGGAACTTAGGGAACATATTTTATTTCTATAACAATGATACTTCACATATTTTAAAATTATTTGATACTGTTTGTGCATAAATAACATAATGTCTAAGGGTAAAGATGGTCTATATTGCTCAGGCCTAAGATAAGTGCTCCTGACTTATGTAAGTCACAATAAATGCCTAAACAAGTTTTATAAAATTACTTGTTTGTGAGGTGTGTGGTTATGTTGTTGGAGAGAGGATCTAAAAGGGGAAGGAAATAGAAAAGTATATACACAATAATAATACAATGTATACAAATATTGCAATTATCTTGTCTGTAATTGTAGAAAGCTACTTTTAAACTTTGCGTTAAGTGAATTATGTTAGTTATGTCCAAAACATATCTTTTAAATTCACATTTTTATGACTATATGAATCAACAAGGAAAAAAAAGGTAATGGTTTATAAAACCAATTTGTTATTACTTTTAAAACAGTCCCCGGAGAATGAATAAAAGTGCAGCTTGATATTTAAATAAAATTAGGGCTTTTATCGATTAATTTAAATTTAATTGTTAAATTTTGAAAAATTAATGATTAATTAATCGTTAATTTCGATTAAAGCAAAAAATTAAAATTTATGATATCATAAGTAACACTTATTAAACTTTCTTGTTGAAAATCTAAATAACACTGGAATGTTTCCTTTATATGTCATCTTTTAAACCAACGACGCAAAAAGACAAGTGTGTTGTCATTATTTGGTTCAAGTGATGAGCGAGTCTAATTGACAATATAACCAGCTGAGCTGAATAATCATTCACATGGAACTGGGGTATCTGGTATGCACAAAATGGTCTTGGCAAGGAATGACATTATTGGATGTCAGTGTTCATTAAGTTTCCACCATTGTAGAGGGTTAATGGATTCAGGAACTTTCATCTCCATTTTGTAACGCAGTAATTCACCAGAAGAGCTGTTGTCATTTTCTGTCTCTGAGTCAGACACCATTACTGCCATTAGCTTAATACGTTTTTCATTTTGTTTGATAAGTAGGCGAAGTGTTAGAACCATGGCAGGCGAACTTTATCAACATTGTGAACATTCCCGACAGTCAATAGTTTAAAACCTAAATATTCCTGTAATCCTGAGATAATTTATTTTTTATTGGCCGCTATTTTATTTATTTATTTTTTTTTACTTTTCGACTTCCAATAATTTGTAAGTGATCTGTCGATTAATCGTTAAAAAATTATTTAATTGTTAAATTTTTTAAAAGATTAATCAAGAAATTAATCGTTAAATAAAGCCCTAAATAAAAAAATAATATGAAATATTGATGAAGGTGTGTTAATTGAGAAATGTAACTAGGTGAGCTATTATTCTATAACTTTATGAAAACAAATCACACAACACTGTAAACATATTTATATTTAGCAAATTTATTATAGAACTATACATGTATAGTATAAAGCATACATTGACTAAGAAATCGTGAGTAAAAGGCTACTGACAAAAGATCACCAGGAGGAAAGTCTGCTTTAATAAATAGCATGTTATCAATTTTTTTTTGAAGTTTTTTTATAAGAGTTATTTTTATCACAAACAAAATCTTGAAATATTGTTATAAAAAATATTTCAAAAATTTAATAACGGATGCAGAGTACTGCTATTTAAAATCAGGTCAAAAATTAAAATTCTCTATATATGCACCATAATCATGCAACATTTTATTTAAACAGCAAATTGAATTAGGGAAAAAAATAAGTCCACACATAATTTCTGTTGTAGAATGATAAATACAGGAACCCTAAAAATGATCTGTTATTTCATGCCATGGTCAATTAATGATGGCAAAATCCTCCAAAGGGATCGTTTGAGGTGAAAACCATTGATGAACTTGTGTCTTTTGCCATTTGTTCTCCCCAAACTCAAGTCAATAAAAACTTGATGAAAAGACTTACAAAGTCTTTTATTCATGAATGTATATACAAGACCAAACTATTTACAGAAGCCATTATGATTATATAGTTGATTGTGTGCCTCTACAAACTGAAGAATAAAGAGAACGAGAAAATGTGATTATCACCTCAAGTAATTACAGTAAAGTTAGTTTGCTACTTAATTTAGTGAGACATGTGCTATAATATGCATCTTCTGTATGAGAATAACCCACCAAAGAAAAGATAGATGAACTAGAACAAATTAAAATGATCAGCAAGATTTTGTGCCGGAGAATATTCAAAATTGACAAGAAGATCACATATATTTAAATCATCAAACTTAAAAACACTGGAAGATAGAAGAGCAAAGTAATAATATTACATAAGGCAATTAATTCTAATTTGGAAATACAAATGCAAAGATGATCTTACAAAACACTCAGAAAGATATAGGGGTAAAATTGAGTTTTCTTCTACTGTCTCCAAGAAAATATAGATAATAATGTTCCTTCTTTCTGTGAATTCGGACATAGAATGGGTTGCCTGAACAAAGCAGGACAACCAACAAAATATCAACATATTAAAAAATGCAAGAAAAGACATGCGTAGTGGATAACTGTAAGACTCGGCAATCTCCTGTACAGAATGAAAGTCTGTAATATATAAGATAAGATTACAGAAATCACAAAGCAATAAGTAATGTATGGATAGTGTGTAATTTTATTTACATTTTTGTGCAATAATTTTTTACAATTTTAAGTCAACAGTTGACTTTAAAAAAAAATTCTGTATAAACATGAAGAATTTTGATTTGCTACTATGCCCACAAGTTTTGATGTGTTGGGTGACACAGGATACATTTAAAAAAAAATATTATATATTATCACAGAGTTTTGTAAATAATTGAAATCATAGCAAAATATGATTACAGAAATAAATTAAAATCATAATACTGCTGAGAATTCTACTAATTCTTTTGATCGAGGCCTTTTCTTATTAAACATGAAATATCATATAAATAATTGATAATAAGTTATATACAGATACAATTTTTTAATTTCAAATACATTATATAATATTTATATTGATTTTATATATATTTGAAAAAAAAAGAACTTATTTGAGGATATCTCTAACTTTTTAAATTACTTCACACTTGTTTCTCTTACACCCATACCAATGAAATCAGATTTTTAAAAAAACAACAAAAAACAAGGTTATTTCTTTAATAATAACAACAATGCTTTACTCTATCTGGGTTTGTCACAGTTGTTTATCTATCTCATTCCATTTCCACACCTATGTTTTGTACCTCATCTCAAACTATGTCATTTACTGCATTACAACTCAATTCAGTTTCCCATTTTGAACTTAAATCAACTGTATAAATTCCTGGTTTAACTCTACTGATCAGCTCTCATTTTAAACTGTACACCCAGTTATCATTTCAAACTGCACTACCAGACTAATCCCTCATATTCCAACTGAACAACTCTTTCTAAATCTATCTCATTATTTATATAGAAGATGATATTCCACTCCTTGCTTTGACTTTCCTTTGCCATTACTTCATTAAACATTTTTATTCTTATGTGATATTGACAAACTATAACTTCTTTATTCTGATTAGTCATTGATATTTGACTATTTTTCCTTGTGGTTTTCTGTCTATTTCTATGAATGTCTTTAGTCATCTATGTCATGTGTATACAGAAATACATTAAATAGCTCATTATCTCTGTTGACAGATGCTCCAAGATTATCCTGTCTAATTTGATTCAAATCCTTTAGATATTTGATTCATAGATGAACAGAGATTACATTTTGAGATAATTGATTTTGTGACATTTGATACTTCTACCTCGCATGGTTCTCCAAATTAAATAAATATATATACTAGGGCTGTTAACGATTAATATAAATTTAATTGTTAACTTTTGAGAAATTAACAATTAATTTCATTAAAACCAAAAATTAAAATAAGGTAAATCGTATGGCTGCTGATCAACATCGTGGCTTAATGTTGAAAATTAATATAATTATAATTGTTAAAAATATAGTGGTTTAACATTTATGAGAAGAAATAGAAGTACTGTTTATATTCGTTCGCAAGCCCACCTTTTTTGGACAAAATCTAGGGGAAAAAGTTGAGGGCTCGGCTTACGAACGGGTCATTAATGTATTTTTGTATGTATATTGAATATCGGTCATATCGGTGTTGTTATTGTAGATAATCAAGGTCCTTTTCTACATACTACAAGATTCGACTGCTCTACCAGAAACTATAATATATTGTTAAACACCTGCACTTAACTTATTTAATCATTTTATTTATTTTTGTGAACGTTTTAATAATTTTTTTTACAAATTTTGTTTTCAACAACGAATTCTAATGTACGCGCTTTCGTCACTGTTTACTAAAGAATTTTTTTTTAAAATACCGGAAACTCGTTCCTAACAAAGCGCACACAGACAAAGATAGGCAGTACAAAGTAAACAATCATAATGAACGATTTAGCTCGTAGTTTAAAAAAAATGTGTACCATTTTTACACTTTTAATACTTTTCACTTCCCAAAGTGTGGGGGAGGGGTTGGTGGGTCGGCTTATGAACGAACAGGCTATAGAACAAGTATATGCGGTATTTTTGTATTGCTATCTTTAAACAATTTTTTTAAAAGAGGTATATTTAAAGCAAAAAAAAATAATTGTTTTTAGCTGTATGCATGAATTCTTATTTTAAACTTGCATCTGATAGTGCTTTAAGCCTTTACAACATTACAGGTGCTTCTTCAGCTGTTGAAAAATCAAAAGATATTATCAAATTAAATAAGCAAAATTAATACGTTTTTAATTATTGAGTTTAATCTTAAATTACAGATCTTTAAAGTAGAAATTTTAGAACTAAACCAGGGCTGTTAGATTGGCCCTGGAATTTTAATCAATTTTGGCACCAAGAGTAGTTGCGGATATAATGTAAATACTAATTATGAATAAATTAGTCAATGAAATGAAAACATTGTAGGGCAATAAACAGCTCAACTCACTTATTCATATAAGGGGATACATGATTAAGGAGGATAAAAATGAAAAATAAGAAAAGTTTTGATAACTGAAACATTTATATATTATTTAATTAGGGCTGCGGAAATTAAAGATTAATTAAGCAATTAATAATTAAACATTTTAATTAATTAAAATTAATTTGATCGATTAAAATATAATAAAATGTTGCTAATATTTTCTTTCCCCATTTATTAATAATTTATATATTTTTTTACTTACATACTTTTCCCTCGTATTATTATTTATTTAGACGTGCATACATAAACAAAAATATTTTTCTTCCTTATTTCTTGCATAGCAGAATGAATTTGCTGTGTTACATCACAGAATTTTGGAGCCATGGTATTATTGCCACTTAACAAATTTTTGCAAAATAATGAATGGCAACTTAATGGGATCTATACATGTGTTTAAAAATATGAATAATCAAAATTAATCGATTAAATTTTTCCACATTAAACTAACAAATTTTTTAAAATAAATACTAGCCCTATACTTACAAGGAATTTTAAGATAAGCTTAATTATTTTAATAGTTTCAAAATTCAGATCTAAATATAGTTCACCTAAAGCTCATGTCCTGGATTTAAATACACCTAATAACGTAGAGACTTATATCTGTCATTTGCCATTGTTTTAAGGTCTTAATACTTTATATGTTGGAACATTCAATACAGATTACTTGTATTTTTTTCGTATTGTGTTTAGCTATGCAGATTCAGATAAATGAAACCTCATTGAACAGATATGAGCTGCTACACTACAATACAAAATGTAGCTCATTAATTTAAATCTTAAAAATCATGGTTTTAAATAAATCTTTCAATCAATGTGTTTAAAGTCTTGGATTATATAAATGTTAATAGCCTTTATTAAAATGAAATTTGTTTTAACTTCTTTTTTTTATCATGTAAGCCCTAAATAGTCTGATAAAACTTACTATAGAATGGTTCTCTGGAGTCTGTGCTGGATTCTGAAGCTTGTTGTCTTTTACACATGCCAAGAACCTTATTCAGAAACTGAGGATTAAAAAGAAGAAGTTTAAAAAAATGGCATCATATAAACAATATCTTCACTTCAAAATACATTTCAATTAAAAAAAATAAAATGATTATATTTTAATTTTATAATATTTATTTTAAAAAATTTTAAATCATGGAAAACAAACAAACAATATCAGTAAAATCATTTATTCTGCTGGTCTTTGGAGTAGAATTTTTAATATACATATATATTGAAATTTAGATGTTAAGGTGGTTTACTTATATTATCTTATCTTATTTGTTACAGACGATCCTTATATTTAGAAGATTATTGCGTCCTACGCTTATCTATGGTTTGTGTCTACTTAATCTTCAAACTCAAAAGATCATATGATTTAAAGTTTTAATTTGCTGCTTTAATTATATGTTGGATAAGAACTGAGAATATCAAAAACAAAAGAATAAACCATAAAATACTGTCCGGTTTAAATTAAATTTCTGCCATGTATAAATTATACAAGAGTGTGTAAGTGTTAATGGTATCGAATCCAGTAATACTGTGAAAATTCAATTTCTTCAAAATAATTGAAAAAAAAAGGGGTTAAAATAAGGGTTGAAAAATAAAGTATTTAAATTCTTTTTACAATTAGTCCCTACCACAAACACTATAATAAAGTGCTGGAACCATGCAATGTTCCCTTTAAGCTCTGGGGCTGTGATTGATATCTGACAGATGCTGCACTGCATTTTAAAATTATCATGCAGCAAATTAAAAAAAAATTGCACAAAAAATAAATGCTGGGCAACTTTGCACTAGTTTTTTTTTAATTTGCACATCTTCTTATCTTATCTTATCTGTTACAGACACTCCTTCTATACAGAATGTGAATTTGTATGTATTTGTTCTTGCATACATAATAAGAAAAGTGATTTTATCCCAAGTCTATTGGAAGGTTGTATTAGATCAGGAGTCTGGAAACCATGGTTCGTGAGCCAGATGTGGCTCTATTGATGGCTGCATCTGGCTCGCAGGCAAATGTTCAGTTATTTTTTAAAAAATGTTTCTTTAGACTCCTTTAATCTACAAATCAATTGCATATCCAAAAAGAAATAATGTAAAAAATATAAAACATAAATGTCTCCAAGCCTGAATGAAACTTAACCTCACCACCTATCAACCAGACTACGAAGCCATCAGCAAATCCATGCAGCACAATAAGTCGCATTAATGGTAAGAAATATGCATTGGTGATTAGCAACAGCATAACAATGTTCTTAAAAAGAATTCAGAGACATAATTATTATATTTTAGTGCTGTAATTACAAAAAATGGTAACATTTACCTGAGTTTTTAGTTTTAAACATAATGTGTGGCTCTCACAGAATTACTTTTCAAAATATGTGGTGTTTATGGCTCTCTCAGACAAAAAGTTTGCCGACCCCTGTATTAAATTATCTTAATGTTTTATTTCCAATTTAGAATTAATTCCCTCATGTAGTATTACTACTGTACTTTTCAACATTGACAAAAATAAAATTTTAAAAAAATGAGGAAAAAAAAATTTGGTAAAAGTAAATAAAATATAGTTAATCCAAAGTTTCTGTTCGAATAAAAATTTTTTTAAAAAAAAGAATGTGTCTCTAAACAAGATCTCACAAGGACATTTTTTATACAATTCTAAATATTTATAAAGTGATCTTAACACAGAAAAACATGTAGAGTTTCTGATAAATTATTTAAATACTACTCAAAATAGCCACACTAGATCCGAGAATGCAGTGGCCATGGAAACTAGGGGATGTTGCTTCACTGTCCATATGGATCAAAACATATCTGACAGGAATACTTTACTTTACTGTTTATGTTAAATTCAAATAGAAAGTTTTAAACAGAAGCAGCAAAAGAAATGAAAATAAAAAAATGTATTTAATTTATTTTACAAATGATTTTTTTTTAAATTGTTACTTTCAAAAATAGATACACTGTACATGAAAATCTAAAAATATTCTTCATTTTAATATAAAATGTTAAAAAACATTTTAGTTTTACAGAATAACATTGAGAAAAACAAAGTAAGTGTAGATAATGTTATTTAATTGAATATTTTTAAATGAATACAAAATAAAAGTTTTGTGTATCAAATTTTCAAAATTAAAATAGTAGCTGCAAAACTGCTGATAATGAAATTGAAATATTAATACAACAAATCACGTTTTTGTTGTTACCTAAATGTTTCTTGGTATAATACATGTTAAAAACTAATGCCCTAGCAAAAGCCATATAAATATATTTTAAGGCATTAGCAAGTAGCAAAATGGTCCCCTAATTGCTGCTCCGTAGTCATGTGCAGCTATTCTGTGTTCACATTGTGGCTCATGAACAGTTTATGAAATTAAAGGTGGAATGGGTAAGCAGTACATAATTATTTCTGCTTTCAGCAAAGAAGGTGTCACTTCAACTGCCACAAGTTATTCCATCGATTGGAATATTGCTTGTGCTTAACAACCTTTCTGAAAAAAACTTTGCACCACAACTACTAGTTACCACCAACCAGATATAAAGCAACTTGCTAGTTCAAATGGTTCTCGGTGGAATTATGACAATTACTATTGTCTATTATGACTTATGAGTCTTATGTAATTACCAAAGATAACAATAAAAACTTATGGTCCTTTATCAAATCTAAAAAAATGGAACCTTCAGGAATAGCCACACTAAAAGGCTCAAATAATAAAACCTATAATGATAATGAAACTAAAGCTAATATCCTTAACACATATTTTGCATCATCTTTTTCTGCCTCAGGCGACAAGGAAGTTTTAATAAATTTAAATAAAATGGAGGAAATAGGTAACATAACTGTAGATGAGATAGGTATACATTCACTCCTAAAAAACTTAAAAATAAACAAAGCTACTGGCCCAGATGATTTGCCTGCAAGATTATTAAAAGAACTAAGCAATTAACTGTCCCCAATTCTTGTAGTTCTCTTTCAAGCCTCTCTAAACCAGGGTTAAGTGCCCCAGGATTGGAAATTAGCTAACGTAACTCCACTCTTTAAGAAATTGGATAAATCAGACCCTGGTAATTATTAGCCTGTATCACTTACTAGTATCACCTGTAAATTACTAGAACACATAATATATAGTAGAATAGTTAACCACCTTGACAAATATAATGCCCTATGCCAACATCAACACGGCTTTAGAAAAAACAGATCATGTGAGACACAATTAATAGGTTTAATAGATGAACTATCAAAAGGCTTGGACAAAAATGATCAAATAGATACAATATTACTAGACTTCTCAAAAGCATTTGACAAAGTTCACCACCTTAGTTTACTTAAAAAACGCAACTACTTTGGAATCTCAGGTTCCTTACATCACTGGATCCAAGACTTCCTTTTGGGCAGGGAGCAAACTGTAATAATTAATGGATCTAAATCTGCACCAATAAAGGTTAACTCAGGAGTTACACAAGGAACTGTGCTAGGTCCCTTACTCTTTTTAATTTATATAAATGATTTACCCAACAACATCTCAACAGGTACAAAAGTTAGGTTATTTGCTGATGATTGTATAATCTATAGAACAATTAAATCAGAACAAGATAGCAAAATTTTACAAAAAGACTTAGATGAATTGATAAAATGGGAAACTAACTGCAGTATGTCTTTCCACCCAGAAAAGTGTCAACTGTTAAGAGTAACAAAGAAAAAGAAACAAATAAATTTAAAATATTACATTCATGGAAAAGAACTGACCCAAACTAAAGATGCAAAATACTTAGGAGTCTTAATAAATGAGAAACTATCATGGAATCCCCATGTCACTGAAGTTATTAAAAAATCAAACAAAACCTTAGGCTTTATAAAAAGGAACTTTAACAAATGTAATAGAGATATAAAACTAAAATGCTACCTCACTTTGGTGAGACCTGTACTAGAATATGCATCTTCTGTATGGGACCCATCCACCAAAGAAAACATTGATAAACTAGAACAAATTCAAAAAAGAGCTGCCAGATTCATTACTGGAGAATATTCGAAACTGACAAGAGTAACACCATTAGTTAAATCATTAAACCTGGAAACACTAGAGGATAGAAGAACCAAGAGCAAAGTAGTAATCATACATAAAGCAATTAATTCTAATTTATAAATACAACACAAAGATAACTTAATACAACCCTCAGATAGACATAAGGATAAAAACACCTTTCTTATTCCGTATGCAAGAACAAACACATACAAGTTTTCCTTCTTCCCGTCCGGAATTCGGGTGTGGAATGGGTTGCCTGAAGAATCCAGGAAAACCAACACTTTATCAACATTTAAATCTCTAATAAAAATGCAGGACTAAACACAAACCATAGATAAGCGTAGGACGCAATAATCTTCTGTATAGAAGGAGCGTCTGTAAACAGATAAGATAAGATAAGAGTCTGTATGTATTCTGTTTCTGTCCATCAGTTTTACATATTTAAAAAAGTTGTTAATTGTATAACTGTTATGCATATATTTCTGCAACATATGGTTAATGTTGACAAGTCAAATGTTGAAATTATTAAATTCAGATAACAAATAGTTTTTAAAAATAAATTACAGATTGAATATTTCATTGCAAGTGGTGGGATCAAAACTCATAATGCTTTGATGTTCTTTATTTTTAAAATGTATCTTGGTTACTACTGGTCTTGCCACTAGCATAAACTAAAACTAAATATTTATAATTAATTATATTTATAATTAATTATATTTGTAAATATAAATATTAAGTTTAAGGATATAAATCTTACCATTTTGATACATGATCTCATAAAGACAACAATGTACACCCTAGGGAATGACAAATACATAAAATGAACATATTTTTATTAATTGCATCTGATTGTCTAGTTTAGAGTTCCAGTAAATAAAATAGAATAATGTATATTTTTATTGTACTTATTTTTTTTTAAAATGCATCTTTAATGTTATATAATGTACTATTACTTTAACTATTACAAACAGGCTTGAAAAGAGACATTCTTGAACTTATCAAAGGAGTACTGGCCTTAAAAGACAAAACACATGTTAAAGTTATTATAAATATGACTAAATAATTTGGGGACAAATAATGTTTATAGTAGGCAGATCAAAATGGAAAAGAAATGAACATAAATAGCAAAATGGCATAAATAACATTTTAACAAATTATTTTATGTTTAATTTTATTTCGGTACATTTTATTTCATATAAAACATAAAAGAACTATGTCACTACTTGACAAAAATTACAAATGCATAATGACGATTAATTAAGCAAGGAAAAATAAAAAGTTATGATTCTTTTACTTACCAGCTTAGAAAAAGTAGGATAATTAATACTATGCAATGCCCTAGAAGATTGTGACTTCCAGGACATACATTTAATGGGTCTTTATAGTTGCTGTTTCTTTCTGGTCTTTCTTCTGTAGATAGAAATTCAGTAGTTATGCATATTTATAAAAAAAACAGGAGCTTAGGGAAGATGATTCAAAATGCTTCAAGGATCTTGAAAACAACATATAGTAGGGAAAAATTAACTTCTACTTTTGTAGTTTATAATTATAAATATGAATTAAAAAAAACAAAAAAACTACAGTAGTAAAACTTGAAATTTTTGTTTATAAAGCTGGTTTTTTTAAAAATGTATATATATATAATAATATATAGATACTTTAAATTTAATTGTTAACTTTAGAAAAATTAACGATTAATTAATCATTAATTTCGATTAAAGCCAAAAATTGAAGTTTATGGTGTTATAAAAAGGAACTTTAACAAATTAAATGTAATAGAGATATAAAACTAAAATGCTACCTCACTTTGGTGAGACCTGTACTAGAATATGCATCTTCTGTATGGGACCCATCCAACAAAGAAAACATTGATAAACTAGAACAAATTCAAAAAAGAGCTGCCAGATTCATTACTGGAGAATATTCGAAACTGACAAGAATAACACCATTAGTTAAATCATTAAACCTTGAAACACTAGAGGATAGAAGAACCAAGAGCAAAGTAGTAATCATACATAAAGCAATTAATTCTAATTTAGAAATACAACACAAAGATAACTTAATACAACCCTCAGATAGACATAAGGATAAAAACACCTTTCTTATTCCGTATGCAAGAACAAACACATACAAGTTTTCCTTCTTCCCGTCCGGAATTCGGGCGTGGAATGGGTTGCCTGAAGAATCCAGGAAAACCAACACTTTATCAACATTTAAATCTCTAATAAAAATGCAGGACTAAACACAAACCATAGATAAGCGTAGGACGCAATAATCTTCTGTATAGAAGGAGCGTCTGTAAACAGATAAGATAAGATAAGATAAGATAAGACATAAGTAACATGTATTATAATACTTGTCGAAAATCGAAACAACAATGGAATGTCTTCTTTATATGACATCTTTTAACCAACAACACAAACAGACAAGAGTCTTGACATTATTTGGTTCAAGGGATGAGCGGGCCTTATCGACAATATAACCAGTCGAGCCGAACAATCGTTCACATAGCTTTAGATTGTCTCAGCTGAAGTTTCCAATACTGTAGTGGATGTTTGGTTTGCATGTGATATGAAAGCAAAATGTTAAAACCATGGTAGCAATGTTCCCTTTAAGCAGCGCTGCTGCGCAGATATTTGACCAACGCCATGCAAGAGTTTAGAATCACTGCGCAGCAAATTTTTAAAAAATACTGCACAAAAAATGGACATTGTGCAACTATGCACACAAGTTTTTTTTTATAATTTTGTACACGGACCAATGAAGTTTAGACTTAGAGTGAAAATTGCATGGTAAGCATACGATTTCTCTCAATGGCAATGGACACAATAACCTTTATTAACATTTTAAACATTCACGTTAGTCAATAGTTAAAAACCAAAATGTTCGTGTATTTGTCCGGAAATTATTTTATATTTATCGGCCGAAATATTTTACTTTTTGTCTGCCAGTACATTTATAAGTGGTGGGTCGATTAATGGTTTAAAAATTTTTAGTTGTTAAAATTTTTAACGATTAATCAGGAAATTAATCGTTAATTTCCGCAGCCCTAATTTATATATATTAAAACTCATACTTTTAGTTAGGTACCCGTTGAGGGTCAGGTAAATCCGAAGCGACCGTTTCGTCCCCCTCAATTTTACTAGCAACGCCATTGAGCGGTGCCGGTTAAGGACCAGGAACGCCAGCACGGATTAGCAAAAGGAACCGCGAAGAATGCAGCGGACGCCAGCTCTGAGGAAACCTTCCAGTGGGGGTTGCACCCTAAGTAGGTCATTGATGATCCCCCGCATAGCGGCGATCCTAACCATTGAGACTCGTATGCTTTGCCGGGGTGGCGCCGAAGTGGTAGCGGGTCGTAGTAAGGCAATTCTACCCCTCCTTGTGAGGTCAACTTAGTGGGAGGCATTTTTGACTTTATGTCCTGGATGCCCAGGTGGCCGCTTCAGAAGCAACCGCTACGGAGGGGTTTTCCCAGCTGTCACGTCCTTTTCTGGGGGAGGGGGCCAGAAAGCTGGGAGGGTCTTCCAGGAAGACCCATGAAGAGCACTAGGCTCGGGGCTTCTGATTTTCTTCCACATGTAGGATCAACAGTTAGGTACTTGTTTTTTAAATGATAACATTGAAAAGATGGAAATAAAGATTGTGATGACTAAACCAAAATATGATAGAGAAACTTTAACCAGTGTTATGGGGGAGTGTACAAAAAAATTCCTGGCTGAATTAATGTTTTATATTAAAATTTATAGATCTTGATGGACTTAAAAATATTGATTTTAAACAATGTTAATGACATAAGTCGTGAAAGTTTTCTTAACTTATTTTACTATAACCTCAGGTAACATGTAATGTTTTGCTCAATTTGAAGAGACTAAAATAAACTAACAAGTCAACAAATTTTTTTTTACGTAATAATGTTTTTTTAAAATAGTAAACAATGTTGATCTATATTATCTTTTCTTATCTGTTACAGATGCTCCTTCTATACAGAATATTATTGCGTCCTATGCTTATTATTGGTTTCTGTTTAGTCCTGCATTCTTATTAGTGTTTTAAATGTTGATATAAAGTGTTGACCTAGATATACTATCATGTCCAATAATGATGAAGAAATGTATTGCCTCTACTTAGAGTTTCAGAAACTGTTACATTATGTTGTTTCTGAGGTAACACTAGTGCACAGCATAAAACCTAACAAATAATGAGATATTCATATAACTTGCAAGTAGTTGAATGAGGATCACCACCTAAATAAGAAGTTCAAGGCAGAGGCAACTCAGAACAGCCCTTAACATTCATAAATAATAAAATGTTTTAATACAGGCAAATGCCTTTTAAAATACATACTTTTGCAACATACTTGTCAGAGAAGATGAATATTCTATGACCAAGGCAACATACAGTTTTAATGGACATTTTTGTAAATGAAAATTCCATAAAAACGACAACTCTTATAGGAAAGTAAATTGTATTAGTATTTATATAGTAAATAGTAACGGACTGATTACACGCTTTGAAAACTTTAAAAAGGAATAAGTATTACATGGTACTAATTGTGTATAAAAAAAGGCTAAGGGGCTGTCCATAAAGTCGTCATGCTCCAGAGGGAGGAGGGGGTTTAAGAACGTGTTACAGATTGTGACAGGGGGAGGGTGGAGTTAAAAATGGTCAAAAATAGCGTGTTGTACTTTATGGATGGCCCCTAATTATTAACATATACATTTTTATTTTTAAATCTCACCTGTTTTTATGTCACAGCTAATGGTGTTGACATATCTGTCCAATGTACAGGCACAATATTTTATAGTAACAGTTAAATTTTTCAACTTGTTTTCTCTGATGTTGTATGTTACATGACCCTTCCCTTGTGTAGACTTCATAGATTCATTTGTGAAGGCCACAATCCAACAAGGGGAAACTTGACTTTCACAGATAAAAACAATGTTCATGTCTGAACTATTAACTGTGCCAACACAGTTATCACTGTTTGTAGTAATTTCTTGTCCATTGGCCAACAAAGTACCACTTAAATCTGAAGCATCTAAACAAATCCGAATGAATTATTGTTTTGTACCATGAGTAAAATATTAAATTAATTAAAGACTTAAAGTTTAATTTGTAATAAATGTAATGATTTTTTTCTAGAGATCTTAATTTTTGTTGAATTTGTTTACATAAAATTGCAATGATTAATAATTTATTTAATTTTTATAAAATATATATTTTATTCAATTTTGCTAATTTTTAACCAAATAATACCAATACCAAATTTTGAAATGCAAATTTTAAAATTAAAAAGTAGATTAATATGTTTTTAAATATAGAATTATATTACAATACTAAATTTACTGAAAATAAATTAATATTTATCAGAAAATATTAAAAATAAAATAGGCTTTTATTATAGAGAAGAAATTAAAGACATAATTTTACCATAGATTTGGGGAAATTTTTGAGTCTCACTGTTTAATTCAACTGAGTCAGAAGTGAAAATCTTTCCAAAAATCTTTGCCCCACTATATTCCTTTGAAGCCTTAACTTTGACATTGATGTTAGCTTCATTTCTGCTCAGGTGTCTACAGTCAGTGGTATCATTGCAGTCAGTAAGCAAATTATAATCTTTGTACTGTTAGGGAATAGGAAAATAAAAGAAATATTATTCTTAATTAACTGCAACTTTTTAGCCTCAAAATTACTAAAATTTAAAGTTAGATATGAAATTTTTGTGAAGGAAAATTATTTAGACATCTATAAATTAAAAACTTTATTGATTCAAGAGGGTAAAATGAGAAGATGTTAATAATGATTAATGATAAATAGTAACCTATTTATCATTTCAAAGTATTTAAATGCCTGATCACTAACATTTTAACATACTCTCTCATTGTGGACTAACATTCTCGTCTTTAAAAATATTTTTTGATAACTTAAATTATCATTAATCTATAGTTTAGAGCAATTTTTTTTGTTTATGACCTACTAGAAAGGGCATGGATTCAGAAGTCTTCTGTATATATATGTGTACATATTTCATAGTTGGATCCTTTGTGTAATCAATCTTAGCTTTGAAGACTATTGTATCACCACTGATGAGACCATATGTACAATTTGTATCACTGTCTTTTTGGCTGTACTCAAGCAATGTTATCTTTTGTCCTTGTAAAACTGATGGAATAATAATAAAAAAATTATAATGTTCCCTTCTTTATATTTCAAACTTTTTATGTTTATACATTCAGTTAAAAAAAAAGAAAATGTGTAATATTTTTAAAAATTTTTATTTGAATTTTGCTAAGAAACAACTGTTCATTACCAGCATCCCTCCAGAGTAACTTAGGTCTCCTATATGGTTTGTGTGAAATAATAAAGGCATTTGTCTGTTAGTAAAAACAGTAGAAAACTTGTGGCAAAATATCAATGCTTGAGAAACTCATGTTTCGGTTGTGAGAATTATATATGCATTTATATTTAGTACATATACATTCCTGTTAGCAACAGCTGTAAATATGGTCACAGAAATTATATCAACATTGAAGCTTTCTAATTCCGTATGCAAGAACAAACACATACAAGTTTTCCTTCTTCCCGTCTGGAATTCAGGCGTGGGATGGGTTGCCTGAAGAATCCAGGAAAACCAACACTTTATCAACATTTAAATCTCTAATAAAAATGCAGGATTAAACACAAACCACAGATAAGCATAGGACGCAATAATATTCTGTATAGAAGGAGCGTCTGTAAACAGATAAGATAAGATAAGAAGCTAGTCACATCCTATATCTCTTGGTTTTGTTCATTATAGCTATGGGTTCAAATTGAAAAAAATTGTTAAAACAAAATATTTAAAAATCCATAATTTCAAAGACAAAAACTAGCAATGAAACAGTGGTGTTTATTAAATAAATTAGATTTATCATTATGAATGAATGAATGAGGAGAGAGGAGAGTGATATTTAGTTTGATGAAAGGGAAAGATTTTATAGTAAAACTGATTTGGTTATTATGCAAAGGGCTCTGTCTGTGAGAAAATAACCCTTGCAGAATTTCTCCCATCACTAACTTGATTAAATTTCTTAAAATTAACTGCCAAAAAATATTTAACGAAGCAACATTTTTTTCCACTGCTGTTACTGCAAGTTTTATTTGAAATAGCAGGAAACTAAAATGTTATTAAATTACTTCTTAAATATTTTATATTTGCATTCAGTTCAGTGATTCAGTTTGATGGTTACAATAAGAATTATTTTAAAATAGTATTACTATTACTATTACTATTACATCATAAATTATTACTTGAAAATTAATTGACATTTTAAATTTTAGTCATTAAAAACTATTTAAACAACAAATACATAATAGTTACAATAATTGAATATTAACTGAGGAATGTCATCATAATTATGTCATGTTATTTAGATTTAAAAAATTTAAATATTATTTAATCCATGTTTTTTTTAAATTTACAATACTATGACTATGACTATACTGTACTATACTATTAAGACTATTAATTATTTTTATTTATAACAATGATAACAATGACAAAAATAGTTAACATAGCCATGGCCATAGCAACTATAACCTTCATTTACTTTAACATATTTTTAATTTAATCATTTAATTATTTAATCATTAAAAATCATATTAATATTAAATATTATTAATTATAATTTACTATAGACTATACTTATACTATACATTTAACTTAAACTTTAAGGCCTAACACTTTAAAATTTAAATGATTGAAAATTGTAATTAATTTTTAAAGACATTTAAATGTGCTCACATTTTATTAACGTTTAAATTATTTCTAAATAAAATAAATGAGTATTTACAGAAATATAAATATAAGTAATATAACTCACCAGATAATAATTAATATTAATAAAATTAATAGTAAATAGGCTAATACTAATAGTTAATACCCTCAAACTCAAAGGGTTTTCCCGAAAAGACATTTCATGATAATAGATTTATAAACACTAAACTAACAAAGTATTTTGTAAGTAATCAAGTGTTTAATATTTTACAGAAACTTAATTAATCTCAGAAATGTGTAAGTCATTTACTTAAGATATACCAAACAAATAAAATTAATAATAATAAAGTGGTAACATTCGAATTTTGAACACATTCACCCATATCCTGAATACGCCACATTTTCCACACTCAGGGTTGCCTGATTACAATTTGAATTTGGATAATAATAGTAAGCCTAAATGTCGGCCAAAAAGACCCCCCCCCCAAAAAAAAAGTCAAACTTATGTTATATGAAAAATGTCAACAAAAATGACGTCACGCACCTAGGGGGCTGTAGGGGGTCACAGATTTGTGACGATGTATGACGAGGGGATGGGGCTTTGAAGAACTGTGACGTCACATTAAACGTGCAACTCTAAATAAAAGCTCCACTTAAATAGTTTATGCTTACAATTTATTTAATTACGTTTGAAATGTTTTCACACGTGTTACAATAATACATTAGATACCACTTTTATGGGGGGGGGGAGAGGCGCTGCTTTGTGACGTCATATTGCTGAAAATACAGTGAAAATCTGACAAAATCGTGTGATGTCACATAATAAAGGCTGAAAATTAGTTAACTATTGAAAATTAAAGTTGAACCAGGATTAAAGGATTGATAAATGTGTAAATGCAAATGTTTTTATGTATGGTTGTACTCACAAAATAAATAGACTATGATACTAACATACAAATTTGAAAGAGAAGCTCCAGGTCATCCTTTTCCTATAGACTGCTATTTGCAGTATTATAAACTTTAACAGATGTAAAGTCATCAAGCAGTCTTGGTGACACGACGAAGTTCTTGCAGTATTTATTAGTAAGTAAAAGCTCAGCAATGGCTCTAACAGACTTATGGTTTTATTTATTTTATTTTTTTTCTGATAAAGATAATTTGTGTATAGAAATATTATATATTTATATTTTTTTCAAGAAAAAAGCCAAAAAAGGCCAAAAGCCAACCAAAAAACTTTGAAGCCAAACCCTCTCAAAAAAGGCCAAATTTTGAGAATTTGGATTTAAAAAGGCCAATCTGGCAACCTGCTCCCACTTGCCAATTGGCAGAGGGTAGATATGAGAATTTATTTAGCAAAGATGTCTCGCATAGTTGCGTATCAAATATTTCTGTGGTATACATTTTGTAATTAAATATATTTTACGATTCCATCGTCTAACAGTGAAAAATCTATTTTACATTGGAATAATCATAATACTTACCAAGAAAACACAATACTAGTATAAATGAAAATGGTCTTAGTCTAAGTAAGCGAAAATTGAGCAAGTAAATGCAATTCATTTTGCATTTCTCAATAGTTCCCAATTTTTTTGTACATTTATCATTAGCTATAAAAAGCGTATAATTTATTTTTATGAAGTTAATTTATCTTTAGAGATCCAAGAAAACATCTTCACCGAATTAGTTACTGGAAAATGGCTGACGAGAATTTAACAAAATAGAACAAGACCAGATTTTCCCAAATGAAATGGTATAGACTAGGAGTGTAGAGATGAAACGGGCTACGGGCAAAATGCGAGCCGCATTAAAATTTTATCTAGAATGTGGCATCATCTTCAATAATAATTGTATCCGCTTATTATTTACTTATTTATGACATTAAATTTATGAGAACAGCTGAAATTATACGCGTTTTTTTAAGTGCAAAACACAATGGGTTTTGATATTATTAACCGGAAGTCTAATAATACAATTAAATAAAATCTATTTATAACTGGGAGGTGCCGAAAGGACAACTACAATAGTTAATATTTTTTTGCACATTACTATTATAGGGAATTATCTCATGGAAATAATGGAAAACATCAAAATAAGATTGTATTGTTTACCAACGTGAGTAGTGATTTCAAAAAGCGAAAAAATATATGTGCTGCTTTGTGGAAGAAATTCAGAAAAAATATATTTATACAATTATTTTTATTATTATTTTTAGTCACAAACTAAGTATTCACACAGGGAGGCTCAGAACTCCAAGTTTTATTGATATTTATTGTGATCTATTGTGGGATTTAATTTGAGATATACAATTTGATCAACTCACACAAAAGTTCTGAGTCCCCCCTGTGTGACTACTTAGTTTGTGACTAAAAAATTATTTTCTGCTTTTTCATGCGAAATTCTACATTCCTCATTGCAGCTGGGCCTCATTCTTTTTAAAAAAGTTTTTTTGTTCATTTTATGTTTCTACTTTTACGTGTAAACAAAAAATGTGTACACTTTATTTCATTCATGAAGTCCTGTTAAATGTACTGTTAGCCAAGTTCATCTAGAGACGAAATTTGTGAGCAAAATTTGACATTTTCTATAAATATAAACATACGCATTCTTAACTTCTTTCCATATGTGCGCTGATCCACTTAGCAGAAAAATCACAATACATGGATTGTCTATATAAGACATTCTATGATTTCACTTGTTCTATCTGGAATGATTTTCTATACACACTACACATATCATATACACAACACGACTATGTTCCACGGGAAGTGTGTCATTTGTAAATCCCTTATATTAACTTCAACGCCGTCTCTCTGTCTCTCTCTCTGTCTGTCGTTCGTCGTCGGGCAGTCGGGAGGGCGGAAAAACAAAAGTAAAAAATGACCCACTTCCCGTAAAGCCATCGAGCTGAAATTTTACACATAGACTTGTATCACCTAACAATGCATAGTATTAAAATTTCAGATCGATCGAACGTACCGTAAATACATTTTTAGTTTATCTCTATACGAGGTATGTAATTCAATTTCACAGTTTGTTATTTTTTTTTCACGTGACAGCTCAGTTTGCGCGTTGACGCGATGTAGCGGGGTGCTTTTGTTTAAATTTTACGTGTCACGCTGAGCTCGGTCCAGTGATCGGTGACCAGACCTTTCCCCTCTCCCCCCCCAAGTTATAAAGCAAAGGGGAGTTAAGACAGAATCAGTCTGTAAATGTTTGTCGCGTTTGAACATAATCAATACTTATAGTTATGTCTCATATATAAGGGATTTATAGTCAAAAACTTTGTTTTTACGGATTTGTTTTATTAAATCCCTTATATTAACTACACCACCGTCTCCATCTGTCTTGGGCTCGCGTTCGGTCGGTCGGGAGGGCGGGTAAAAAAAGTAAAAAAACGACCCACTTTCCCAGATGCAATCGTGCTGAAATTTGGCACAGGGACTCGTGTGTCCTAACAATGAATCGTATCAAAATTTTAGATCGATCGAAAGTACCGTAATTAAATTAATGCATTTTTAGTTTATCTATATAAAACTATATGTAGAAGTCGCTATTGTTTACATTTTACGGGTCACTTGACTTCACGCCAGCCATCGGTGAACACATGTCATGTTTTAACTAGGTGGTATTGACTCAGTTTCAGGCTGTAAATCTTTGTCGCGTTGGAACATAATCAAGTTCTGTCTCATATATAAGGAATTTATAGTAAAAACTTTGTTTTTACGTGGTTGTTTTTATTAAATCTCTTATATTAACTTCGAAATCTTGTCTGTCGTCATCTCTTCGTACGTCGGTCGGGCGGGCGAGTGAAAAAACAAAAGTAAAAATGACACATTTCCCGTGATGCCATCAAGCTGAAAATTGGCCCATTGACTCGTGTCACCTAACAATGCATCGTATCAAAATTTCAGATCGATCGAACATACCGTAATTAAATTAATGCATTTTTAGTTTATCTCAATATAGCATATTTAATTCCAATTCACGGTTTGTTATTGTTTTTTTCCCGTGCCAGTTGATGTACCGGCGTGCTTTTGTTTATATTTTACGTGTCACGCTGAGCTGAGCATGGTCCAGTTATCGGTGAGAAGAACTTTCCCCTCTCCCAGCCGGTTATACAGCAGGAGTTAAGGCAGATTCAGTCTGTAAATATTTGCCGCGTTTGAACATGATCAATACTTTTAATTATGTCTCATATATAAAAGGGATTTATAGTGCAAAACTTTGTTTTTACGGGGTTGTTTTATTTACTTTTGTTTTTCCGCCCGACCGACCGCCTGCAAACCCAAGAGACGACGGTGAAGTTAATATAAGGGATTGAATTAGACAACCCCGTAAAAACAAAGGAAGTTAATTTAAGGGATTGAATTAAACAACCCCGTAAAAACAAAGTTTTTGAGTATAAATCCCTTATATATGAGACATAACTAAAAAGTATTTATCATGCTTAAACGCGACAAACATTTACAAACTCAGATTGCCTTAAATACCCTTTGTTGTAAAACGGAAAAAGTTTTGGTCACGGATAGTTGAACTTAACTCAGCGTGACGTGTAAAATGTCAACAAAAGCTTGCCACTACATATAGAGATAATTTAAAAATGCATTAATTTAATTACGGTACATTCGATTGATATGAAAATTTAATAGCTTTATTCTTTCCACAAGCCAAAGTTACTGTGAAAATTTCAGCTCTCTATCATGTAAGAAAACTTGTTTACGAGCGTTTTGAAAAAGTTGACGACAGAACCGGATGCGTTGAATCCGGAATCCTTCGCGAGTTAATAGGATATAGGCCTCAAAAATAAAATGAATGTGACATGGTGTAAGGAATTTTATTTTAATCCAATTCTTACATTAATATTAACGACACTAAATGTTTGGCACCAGTTATAAATAAGCACATTTTAATTTTAATCGCAATAATGTACGTAGAATGAAATAAATATGTTTTTTTTCTATAAATTTGGATATTTTAATCATCCATTTTTACTAATAAGATAATTTGAAAGTCTTTTTAATCGATATATTCTAGTAATGATCCTCTTACTATACATATAAGGTCACTCTTATTTTATTAAATTATAATTATAATAAAAATAATTTTAAAAAGTCTTGAATTCAGTCAAAGGACCTATGCTGTCTTTCTTTCTTGTCTTATCTTATCTATACAGACGCTCCTTCTATGCAGAAGATAGTTGCGTCCACAGACCATGACAGATGATCTGTTGGCAAGTGATGCAGCGTGCACAGGCCACGGCTTTGTGGGTTCCACGCATTACCCAGCCGCCTAACTACATGTAGTGTTAGGTACCCATTCGGAGCGGGGTAACTCAGGGACGCCCTAGGCCCCGGGAACAAACCCTTTCCTTCACACGGATTCAAACCCGTGACCATCGGTACGACAGTCCAGTGCACTGCCACTCGACCACCGCGTCTTAATACAGCCCCCCCCTTTTCCCCCTCAATACTTTAACTTCATGACCAAAACGTTTGAACACCCTTGGTGTAGAAAACAAATATTTTATTGTGACCTGACGAGTGAACACAAGACAACCAACCAGATGACACATGAGCATACGGACAAGTGAAATTGTCTTATCTATACGCTCCTTCTATCCTTCTATATAGAAGATTATTGAGTCCACAGTTCATGCCGGTCTATTAGCAAGTGACCCAGCGTTAACATGCCACGGCTTTGAAACTTCCACGTGTTATCCAGCCACCTTTGTTTACCATCTACTGTTAGGTAACCCATTCGGAGCTTGGTGGACTCAGGGACACCCTTGGTCCCGTGACCATCGGTATGCCAGCCGAGCGCGCATGCCACTCGACCACCGTGAAAACACGTCATAGAATACAAAAACTAATAGACATTTTAAATTAAGATGGGTTAAAACCGTCCGAAACGATTAGAGAATTCATAAGCCTATCAAAGTATTTGTTTTAGAAAAAAATCTCAATGTAACTTTCAAATTAAAAACGAAATTTACACATTAATAAACAGAAATAAATTAAATAGCTTTTTTATTTGACTGTAATTACAATAATATTTACAATATAATAATACTAATTTTTTTTAGTAAAACCAACGCTTTAAAGACATTTGTTTTTGAATTGAGTATATTCAAAACAAAAAAGAAAAAACAACACAAAAATAAAACAAGAACAACTTGGTCTAGATGAATTGCCAGAATGGCTACTAAAGGAGCTAAACAATGGCCTGTACCCAGACCTAATTGTACTTTCTCATAATATATACGACGAGGCTGGAAGAACTGGGAAAGCTGGGAAGAATTGAAGCGACTGAGTAATTTATCTAATCGAGTTCCTCTTGTCTGTTTTGAATGTTCACCGTAAGGAATCTAGAAGCTCTTTTTACATTTTTTTTTCTTTCCAATTTCTGTCAATTTCATTTGATGGATGTGTACCATACAGAAGATGCATGTTCATTTAGAGGTCCGATCAAAAAAGTGTTTTCTTTACTGAAGCCCAATGTTGAGTTTTATTTATATTTAATCATTTAACAATTATGTTGACGCCGTAATGCTGGTACTGATTTTTTTTCTTCGATAAATTTAAAAAAAAATCGATTAATATTTTATTAAGTATATTTATATAACGCATATATAGATCCCGTTAAGTCGCGATTCATTATTTCGCAAAATGGATTAGGTCACGGTAATTTTATTGCTCCCGAATTTCGTCACGTAAAACAGCAAATTCACTCTGCTAATCACTGCTATGTAAGAAATAAGGAAGAAAAACCTTGTGTTTACGAATGCACGACTAAATAAATAATAATAATACGAGGGAAAAGTGTGTAAGTAACAAAAAGTATAACATAATTAATAAATTGAGGAAGAAAAAAAAGGAACATTTTTTAAATTTTAATAGAATGTTAATCGATTAAATTAATTTTAATCGATTAAAATATCAACAATTAATCGATATTTTAATCGTTAATTTCAAAAGTCCTAAAATGTCATATTATTATTCTTATTAATTCTAAGGCATCATCATCATTATCATCGCCTTTCATCCCATCTGCGGCATAGGCCACAAATAAGGGCTCCCCAGGCATCCCGGACCTGTGCCAGTTTCTCCAACTCTCCCCAGGTGTGCCCACTCTTTTTGGTGACTACCTCCAGTTCCCTTCTCCAAGTCTTTCTGGGTCGACCTAATTTTTCTCCTGCCCTGGGGTTCCAAAGTGAGGAATGTCTTGTTATACTGCAATTACTTCTAAGTACTTAGCGTTTTCAGTTTCATTTTGCTTTTTTCTATGTATTAATTTTTTTTAAAAAAAAATTAAAATTTACTTTAAAAAAAAATTCTTATTTTTTGTTTAAACACTCAATACAGTCGACCTTATTCTGGATGTAAAGACAATTCAATTAAGTTCCCTTTTTTGGAATCAATTTTTATTTTATTTTTTATTTTTTTTTAAACTGATTGGGGGATGTAGGGAAAATGCTTAATGTAAATGATTTAAAACATACATTTTCGGAGACTCCCAATGTAATGAAATTTTAAAAAAACACACAACAAACACGTTTTTTTACTATAAACCCTTTATATACGAGACATTAAAAAATGCTCATTATAATATGCAGCGCAAGACAATTCAATAATCCAATATTTTAGTTATGTCTCATAAAACATCTCTATACATATAAGACGCATTTGTTGTCTCTCTGGCAGTTTCTCTGTTCCCTTATAACTCAAGATCCATGCAACCAAAATACGTGAAATTTGGTACACGTACACAAAATTACATGGAAAAGGTTCTTAAGCAGGTTTCGTTCCATATAAGATACTGTCGTCGGGGGCCCAAAATAAAGTTTTTTCCTTATATATGTGATTTATAAAAAATTAAAATAAAAAATTATCCCATTTCCCGTGTAGGTAGAAGCATGAAACTTTCGGTGCTTGTTAAGTAACATTTGGCGATGGTAGCAGGTAAAAAAATTATATAAATTATCACTTACTGGGGGCCGTGGCCCAAATGTAGTTTTTTTCTAATATTTAAAACTGACTCAACACTAATTCTCCAACTTCTCATGAAGGTAGAAGCATGAGACTTTGGAAACATGCTGAATACACTCTTATGACAAGAACTGGCGAAAAAGAATATTAAAATTTAAACTCATGGGTGGCCGGGGGCCCAAAACCGTTTTTTTCCTTATATGGGCTTTGTAAAACTGACTCAACACTAATTCCTCACCTTTCTTTGTAGGTAGAAGAATGAAATTTGGAAAGTTGTTGAGTACCCTCCCGCGATGGTAACAGTCGAAAAAAATATAAAATTATCACTTAATGGTGGGCCGGGGGCCAAAATGTAGTTTTTTCTTAAATGAGCTATATAAAACGTGCTGATCATTAAATCTCAAATTTCCCGTGTCGGTAGGAGCATGAAACTTTTGGAAGTTGTTGAGTACCCTCCTAAAATGGTAACTAGCGAAAATATATTTAAGTTATCACTCTCTATGGGGCCGGGAGCCTGAATGTAGTTTTTTTTTCTTATATAAAACTGACTAATCACTAATTCTCCAACTTACAGTGCAAGTAGAAGCATGAAACTTTTGGAAGTTTTTGAGTATCTTCCCGCAATGGTAACAGGCGTAAACAAATATAAAACTATCACTCGCTTGGGAGCCTGGGGCTAAAATGTAGTTTTTAAAAAAATATATGAGCAATATACAAAATGCTGATCATTAAATCTCCAATTTTCCGTGTCGGTAGGAGAATGAAACTTTGGGAAGTTGTTGAGTATCTTCCCAAAATGGAATCTAGCGAAAAAATATTTAAATTATCACTCGCCCTAATGTATTTTTTTTTCATATAAGAGCTATATAAAACATACTCATCATTAAATATCTAACTTCCTGTGTAGGTAGGAGCGTGAAACTTTGTGAAGTTGTTGAGTACCCTCCCGCAATGGTAGCAAACATTTAAAAAAAAATAATAAATTATCAGCTCGATAGGATCAAGGGAAGTGTGTCATTTTCACTTTTCGTTTTTGTTTTTCTGCGTGACCACGACAGACAGACAAGATGGTGAAGTTAAAATATCTGGCCTCCCCCAGCCAAAAATATTTATACTATTATTTTAATGTTTCTGCGAAAGTATTTAAATAAGATACTTTGCGGAGTATCTAAAAATAAAACGTCCATACCTGCCTGTCATTTTCATTGGATTCAATTTAAAGTACAGCAAAGTGAGCTTCGTGGATATTTAGCCAAAACTGTATTAAGTGCTAAAAGGTTATTACTAAGACTTCTATTTTAAGTACGCTATTTGGTACACGTACACAAAATTACATGAGGAAGGTTCTTAAACAGGTTTCGTTCCATCCCAACCTCACTCTGGCCTCCTACAGTCAAATGTAGTGCTCCATGTGGCTGTTCTGAGCCGTGGGTACATTTTAGAGAAAATTTTACTGAACAAAAGTTGCTCAGTGCCCCCAAAAAGGGGGACCGGATAAATGTTCCAAGGTGCTCCGACTTGGCCTCCACAAGCATGGGGTACAAGGTGTCCCTCTGAATCCACATGGAGGCATTTTGGTGAAACGTTTGCTAAACAAAAAATGTTTAGCAAGCTCAGAATGCATTCGTTCCCTTATAACTGAAACTGTGCTTTGCCATGGCAATCAACAAGTCACAGGGCCAGTCTCTTGGGATTGCTGGAATAGACTTGCAGACACCATGCTTTTCTCATGGGCAACGATGAAAATCTTTTTGTACACACTCCATATGGAACTGCCAAAAATGTTGTCTATCACATTGCTTTAATATAAATGTAACCTTTTAATGCATGCAAATAAACAGTTTTGTGCGATTGTACAGAAAACCTTATTTTAAACCCGTGAAAGCCGGGTACTTGCACCTAGTGTTTAATATAATGCGCACCGATCGGGAAAATACTTTTAAAAAGTATCGTCAACTTAATATGCACATCACTGCTAAACAGGAAAATATTACAAAAGATTGTTCAATATAATACGCACCGTGACGCAAAATAAATATTCTGCTACATAAAATTAAATAGAGATAAGCTAAAATTAATTAATTTAATTACAGTAGATTTGATCGACCTGAAGTTTTAATAGATTATTTGTATCATCGGCACGAGTCTGCCGCAAAATTTCAGCTTGCTAGCATAAGAGGAAGTGGGTTAAAAATCGATCCAAAGTTTTTTCGGTATTCAATGCATCAAGCAAGGCACTAAGCAGACGCCACGAGTTAATATAGACGCTTTTAAAAAAACTTATGAAGAGTAAAGTAATTAGTATTGAAGTTATTTCAGCCAATGCAATTATTTCTCTCGGAGAGCGAATTCATTACATGATAGTGTGTATTATTACTGCTACATATTACGACGAGCCGTAATTAACTATTTTAAATATTATTTAAAATGTATGATTCACTATCTCTATAAGGATACTTATGTATAACAGGGGAAGTAAATACAACAGTCGAAATTTAAAGGATCCCTAGATATTACCTCTCCTCTATTCGTTTTTCATAACTAATGTGCAATATATTTAAATAAATATAATACACTAGGAGCAACTCCGAACTCCAACCACTCAAAATTTTTCTGACGGGTGCGATTGCTATTGTCATGGCTCGCTATTGTCTTTCGTTTTAACAATAAACTTATTCGGATTATTTTTATACATCAACCGAGTAAACGACATGTGACACATATTTTTAATTAACTGAAACTAGGAAGTAAGTCACAATCCCCATCTATTTATAAAAAATATGCTTAACCGACATTGCATTCAAGTGCACTTTGAGTCGGCCATTAAACATGTAAAAAATTACACCAACTTCGGTCTGACAATAATATTCCGTTTTTCTAAACACTATATTCGTTAAATATAATGATATCAGTCAGCTCTTGTTGGTTAGTGATGAATATATGGATTTTAAGATGCCTAAATCATTGTAAGTTTAATTTTAGAAATTATCAAAAGGAATAAAACTAATGTAACAATTATAGTCAACTAAAATTGATATATATTCTATATATAATATATTGTTTTATGAAATACAATTGGAAATACTTTTTTTAGCTTACAATTACATCGTTTATTTTATTATATTGCAAGACTACGTTAAATAGGTAATAATGAGATAGAGACTAAATGCTTAATGTTAGTTTGAGTTCATTGTAATTGTATTTCATCAGTCATAAATTATTCAAAATAAATACCAAATATGATCCGAACGAAAATCAAAATGAGATAATTTTAAAAGAATAATACTTTCTTGTATAATAATTGTTTATTTTTTTAACTAAAATTTTTAAAAATAAATAAATAAATAAATCAGTTAAAATTAAAATATTTACTTTTAGAAAAAAAGGACAAGTATATTTTACATTTTGAACGTATCATTCAAAAAGCTAAATATTATTAAACATTAAATCACTAACATATACTAAATTGTTTCTTCCAAAATTATATCGTATTGTCAAAATTTTCAAAATAACTCTAACAAATTAACAATTAAAAGTGCTTTCATTTATGTCTATCTGGAAAAATAATGAAATAGTTGTGCAAAAAATTGTGATGCAATACATCTGTTTCAACCGTGTGAATAATAAGAAATTAAGCATCTCTTGTCTCATTGTTGTTCTATTCGATATGTTGTATGTGTCTTCATGTTCTATTAATTTAATAATTGTAATAGTCTTGGCCTTGATCTTTGTTCAACTTCTGAAAGTATCCCATAGTCATGAGGCGCGTTTTACACTATGTAATAGTCTATGATGTAATCGTTGGACTTTACATCAATACTGCAAGAAATAAGACATCAAACTAGTCCGTGATCTGTGTAACAACAAACTCTTTAATTAACTGAACGTAACATTTATAGCCTTACTCTCTGAGCTCACAACAACGAACAAGTTCACTTCACAAAACAAATTCGAGATCCATACTGAGTTAGGTGCCATGCTCCAACTAGGTAGTCCAAACTGATTTTTGTTTTTTAGCAGTATATATTTGTGGTGTATTTCATTTTATAGCACTTTTTTTTCTAAGACATTTGGAAAAAAATTAAAGAGTTATCTTTAGAAACAAAAAGTTATGCTATTTTCAAATTTTTTTTAAAATGGCCAAAAATTGTGTTTTGTTTTACTTTTCAAAAAAGGTCATTTTCAAAGACCTGTATTTTCTAAAATAATTGACTGACATGTCTAGGAATCGGTCAAGTTACTACAAAGTTTACAATGTAGCAACCCATTTTTTCAGGCAGCTACATTGATTCATTCAAAAGTTTTTAAAAAATTTAAACATTCCAAATTAACATTTTTTTCCTTTTAATTTTTCGATCAAAAAAGCGTAAAATGCATAACTTCAAAAATGTATAACAAATTATTCAATTGACTTAAATAAACATACCATACATCAAATTAAAAATAATCTTAATTGACATAATAAGAAATGTGAATAAATAGCATTTAAGTACATTTGTATGCTTTAAAATAAGTTCAAATATACCCACCCATTTTATTTTAAACAAATTCAACGTTTAATAAAAAAAAATCATACAAAATGCTCGGCATAACACAATGGGATCAAAACAATTTTAAAATGTTCTCAAATATTTCTAATTAATGAACTTACAAAAATATTATCAATGCCCAACCCCATAAAAATATATTTTAAAAGTGGCATGAAATAATACAAAAATGTAACAATAAAAATACGTCACCTTGTCACAAAATAATCAGTATATCAAACATCATACATAAAATTAAAGGTAATTTTAATAAGCCTAACAATTTCTGTGAATGAATTTTGCAAAAAAGAAACAGTTTAATCCCTTTAATTCCTGAAATCCTTCAAACTAGTACCCACTACAGCATTAGGACATGATTATTAAAAATGCACAACTTGAAAAATTCAAAAAAAAACAACAACATAAACTTCATCTGCAAAATAAGCATTATGAATCAATAGCATTTAAGTATATTTAAATGCTTTAAAATAAATTCAAAGTTACCCAACCTACGTTATTTTTAAATATTGGAGTTTTTTTTTAAAAATCATAAAAAATGCTTGGATTAAGAGTTAACTTGGATAACTGCACAATTGGATAAAAAGCGTTTTAAAATTATCTCAGATATATCGACTTATAACAAAATTAACTTATAGAAATATTATCAATGCTCAACCCAATAAAAAAAAGATTTTAAAAGTAACATAAAATAATACAAAAAATTAACAATAAATGTATCCTTATCATAAAAATAAACATATCAAATATCATATTGACGGTAATTTTTAATAAGCCTTACAATTTCTGTGAATGAATAGCAAAAAGAAATAGTTAAGGCACTTTCATTCATTAAATCATTTTAATTACAACCACCAAATAACTAGCACACTATTATTAAAAAAATTGATTACAATTTTACATTTTTTTTCTTCCTCTTCAAATAACATCATATTAGTATTACAAAACTATAATTTTTTAATGTCTTTCATTTTATAACTAAAGGATGTTGATGCATGTGATACTTCGGAGGAAGTATCATCATCAAAGTTTCTTTTTAAAGAGTCAATCATAAATGTCAGAGATTCAAACTATGGTGTTATTTTCTGAATCATTTTCATCATAATGCAATAAGTTTAATAGCCACTGAACAATAAATTGTGATTAGCACAGCCGTTCCTTAGATCCGAACAGTTCTAAATCTATAGCAGAATTAGAATTAACTGTAATCTAATGTTTGAAGTCAATGCTTAAACATATAAATATTTTTTATTGAACTTAAAAACATGCTTACATATTAGCTTTCTAATGAACTCAATGAAGACTTCATTGCAGGTAGTTGAACCGTATCTTGGTTAGCTCTTGCAATCATTGTCATTAGCATGCTCATCACTTTCTTTGATGTCATTATTATTGTTATTCATGGTCTCTAGATGAAGTATATAAATTAATTTGGATTTATAGACCTAGTCACAACTATTAATTGATTTATTAATATCCTGCACTATGCTTAAAATAAGACTATAATAGCCCAACAGTCTATTAAATACAAATAATATATGATATTTTAATCAGAATCACTGGATTTAACTTCGAGCACTAGCTCAGATTTAGATTAGTGTTATTGATAAATTTCACACTCTATAGTGAATTGGGCGAGTCTATGTAATCGTATTTTTTTGGTATGCACACATTTTACAGTGCAGAGCTATATGTCTAAAAATTGTTAAGAATAATAATATTAATAATTATTTATAACCGGCTGGCCGGTCAACCATGGACATGATCTTCTCATTCCGTCAGCTATAAGAGACATGTCGGGAGAAACAGAAAGCCCTCTTCGATGCCTTCATAGATCTAACAAAGGCATTTGACCTGGTCAGCCGCAAGGGTCTGCTTCGTAATTTGGAAAAAATAGGATGTCCGACGCGGCTTCTCTCCATCATCGAGTCCTTCCACACCAATATGCACAGCACAGTGCTCTTCGATGGTGCCACCTCAGAAGCCTTCCCAGTTTGTAGCAGAGTCAAACAGGGCTGTGTACTGGCTCCAACACTCTTTGGTATCTATTTCTCGATGCTACTGCGTCATGCTTTCGAGGACTGCTTCGAGGGTGTAAACATCCATACCAGGACGAATGGAAATCTATACAACATCAGCCGTCTCCATGCAAATAGAAAAGTGGAAACTGTTTTAATTAAAGAGTTGCTTTTCGTGAATGACGCAGCCCTTACCTCAAATTAAGAGATAGGTCTCCAACTTTTGGTCAATAAGTTCTCAGAGGAATGCAAGGATGTTGGTCTAACGATAAGCCTAAAAAAGACCAACATTATGAGACAAGGAACAGACTGCTTCCCAGCAATCTCCATTGAGGGAAATACCTTGGATGTCGTCGAGGATTTTACCTACCTTGGCAGTAACATCACAAGCACACTCTCCCTGGAAAAGGAAAATTGAAACCAGAATCGGCAAGGCTGCATCATTAATGGCTAGGCTGAATCAAAGAGTGTGGAACAATGCACAGCTCACTGATAGGACGAACATCACTGTGTACCAGGACTGCGTGCTCAGCACACTCCTCTATGGCAGCGAGTGCCGGACGACCTATGCCAAACAAACAAAGCAACTCAACAGCTTCCACTTACGATGCTTGCGCAGGATTCTGCACATCAAGTGACAGGGAGATCACGAATGTCGAGCTACTCAGAAGGAGTCATATGCTGAGCATGCACTCAATCCTGAGTGAGAGGTGCATGCGGTGGTTGGGACATGTCCGCAGGATGAGCTCAGAGCGCATTCCAAGAGCCTTGCTTTACGGCAAGCTGGCAACTGGTATGCGGAAGAGAGGACGCCCCTTGTTGCGCTTCAATGATGTCTGCGAGAAAGACATGACACTGGCGCAGATTGACCATAAAACGTGGGAGACCATTGCTGAGGAGCGCACCTCCTGGCGGGCAAAAGTGCGCGAGGACATTCAAGTCGCGGAAGCTTCCCTTACAGCCAGGAGCGAGGAAAAAGGGCCAGGAGAAAGGGGAAGGGGGTAGAGTAGCAGGAGGAAACGCCATCATCCCATGAGGATGGACGGATGCCATAGATAACTAAGTAAATAATATGAATTAAACAATTTCGAAATAGTACTTAGAACTTGAAATTAATTATTGTGTTTAAAAAAATATTAAATTGATGTTCAAGCCTATCACCCCTAAAATAATGCGAGTCCATCAACCCAACACAACTGTTTATCACATGTTATCGGGCAGCCATTTTGAATTCCATAATTCACAATTTGTTCAGAAAACCCAATTTTAAAATAATTATAACAGCCGTATTGTGCATACATTTTAAAATATAACACCGTTTAAGTATAAATTATTCAATCATTGTTGCGATTATCTATTCTTTTTATCGATAGATTGTCCTAAATTAAATACATCCAACTCTAATCGTACCATATGTACCAGACTTGTCCACTGTTGCTGTGATGAGACCAGCAATTTTGCATAAAATAATAATATCTATTTACTAACTTAATTAGCTACACTAAAACATAAGTAAATCATTTGTGTATATGTAAATAAATATGTAAATATATTACTTACGTATTGATTAACGTCTCAAACACGAGTAATCCGTTCCATTAAAACCTGTACATAGTGGTCAAACAACTTAGCAGTGACACACAGCGCTTTCACATAAAAACAGGAAAAATGATAGTTGCTATGTTTTTCTAAACCGGATCACATCACGCCAATAATTACCGCTCATTTGTTTTTACAACAGTATTTTTATTATGATGATCTTTCTATTGGTGTGCGGAAAGTACTACAGCTTAGTTATTTTCAATGTTTTTTTTACGCAAGTTTTAAATCAGAATTTTAAAAATGAAATAATAAAGTTAGATATACTTTCTATACATCAAATGAAAGGGTAGGATCTACTCTTTCATTTGTGGTAACATAATGTCACTTATTTGAATAGGCGCAACGCAATGAGCGTTTCAAACACTTATGGGTACACATTCACGAAAAAAAACGCCGTAAAATTTGTCAAAACATATACTTTTTAAACACATAAAAAGCATACAAAAAACACAATTTAAATATACAAAATATATATATTTCGTTAGATAACGATTAGAAGTTCATTGACATGTTAATTTTATTAGTGCAAGGCTCCTAGAAGTGTTTGTTTCTATTTTTTGAAAATACATGAAGATACACGAAATTTCTGTTTGTCATTAATTGATACTACAGCTGTCTCCCCATCATTGTCTACTTTCTATCGTTTACGTTTGCAGATATGAATTACTTTATAATGTATTTTTGGTGGTAATTCTTTTGGAGCTTCTTAAATTTTGTACAGTTCAGTTTCTATCGGTATGCCATTCGCAGGAAATGAAAATTGAAACTATTTTCGAGCTGTAAAGTTCACGTGCTCATTTTAAAGAGCTTGGATGAATTCTTTAAAAAAAATTGTTTGAAAAAAAAATGCTGCAAAAAAATAAGCATGCAAGATCATTTTAAATATTGTACTTTCTATGCATTTCTTTATGCTTTTCTTCTGGTGTTCCTATTCTCGGCTATACGAAAAAAAAATTGAGAATGGTTTTAGTTGCAACGACCTGTTTCACTCAACTGGTATCAGATAGTGACTTTTTTTTATCCAAAAGTAAAAGACATCTTTCGGATTTTCATTTGTTGTTAGGGCTAAGAAAAAAATGTATGTATCTCTTGCACCACAAAGAAAAGAAAACTGCTTCTGGTGAACAATCATTAGCAATTTTAATTTCGAAACTTAGTGAAAAGGCAGCACAAGGCACATTTATTATAGAAAAATAATACAATTGTTAGCTGTGTGCCCTTGTAACGTCCAAGCATGTTTGTCGCATTTACGTGGGACTTACATACCCATTTTTAAAAAAAAATGCTGCAACAACTGCTAAACGAAATCTTCACAAGTGTTATCTTGTATCTCCAATAAAATCAAAATCTATTTAGTATCCAAGCACACATTTTCATGAATCCTTATTAATTTGTTAATTTCTTGAGCCTTCTGAGAAAGAAAAAAAATCACACTAAAATTGCTATAAAACTATAGACCTTGGACCCTTTGAGTCATTATTTCAATGAATATTTCATATGTAGTTTGAATAAGTAAGAAGTTTTTTATTTCCAAAGAGTGTTTTTAAAGATGTATCAAAGTAACTAATCAACCAAAAATCCTAAGTAATTTTAATTTTGTGAGATTTAAACATTTTGTCTTTGGTTCCATTACTATCCAGACCTAATTCAGTTAATTTACAAGGAACATATACTGCATCCCCCAAAATGTTACCTAAATAAACGTAAACTTAATTTCCTTTTGCTTCTAGCATTTTTAGTAAACTCGAGGAAAATCTATAAGATAAATATGTTAACGTATATTTATTACAATTACAACTGTTTTTGTGATCATCAACTAAATTACTATTTCGAAAAGCACTGGGATTTGGTAGCTCTGTCGCTGAAATTTGTAGAACAGTTAGTCACGAAAGCGTTACAAATAATGTAATGGTGGCATTGTTTTAGCGGATGTTGAATACAATAGGAATGCATTGCTGTATTACTAAACATTTGTTTTAGTTTTATAAAAAAAGTTTGTTTTTTTTTAAATTTTATTTTATTTTATTTTTAAAAATATGTTTATATTTTTTATCATTTATATATTTTTTAGCGAACAGTATCTTGTTGTTTTAAAAAATTAAAAAAATTGGCAATAATTGGAACATAGACAATACTGATATTGAGTGTCAGTTGTCGAACATTATTCTTAATAAACCAAATCATAAACCGAAAAATAAATCTATGACCCTTGATCTTTTCATGTATTATTTTTCATCACAACAAATTTTATTTCCATGAACTATTTCAAAGCCAGAAGCAACTGAAGGGCTGCTGCTAAATAAAATAACTGTGGAAATGTCTTCTTTCTCAGACAGGGATTGGTTTGATCTGTATTTGAAAGTTCATGATAAGCAAACTAATTACTAGTGTTTTAGTGTTTGCTGTATGTAATGAAAATTATGTGTTCTTTCTGTTTGGCTGATTTTATTTTTTTCTGCGCTACTTAACTTAAACTATGTTAAATCTTGAAATTGTGTGTTTTAAAAGTATGTACAAAATTGAAATATGTGTACTAATGTAGAATCATGATAGTAATCTTTCTATTTTACTAAATTTTGTTGTTTAGATTTTACATTTCATACAATTTTGAAAAATAAACAAGTCAAGAATATATTAAACGTATTTGAAGTTGCTTAGAAATGCAAAAACATCAACTAGCAACGAGAAACGACAAGCATATAAATAAATAGTTAAATGTATATACATAGGAATAAGGGAATGGCCGGATATTTTTTTTTATATTTCCCGGATCCGGATAGTTTTGCCCTAGTATTTGCCGGATTCGGATTCCGGATCTGGATACCTCAACATTTAGGTGTAAGAGCAAAGTGAATGTACTTTACTACTTTCTATATATTATTTAAAATTAGTTATTACAATATTTAATAGCCAACATATGGAGACTATCTGCTATCTACAATGACTGTCTTTGACACTGTCAACGTAAAAGATGAACATTTTACAATGATTTGAATGAACTTACTTGAACGAAGTTCAACAAACTGAGTAGTGTGTAGCAAGCAAACAGTGTTGTACTGAGTGTGTAGTGTGGAAGTACAAGAAGTCGGGGTCTAGAGCCAAAATAAAAAGGTTATTTTATTCAAATGATTTAAGTTTTTTCGGCATTCAATATGCTTTTAATATGCTTTTAGTTTACGTAGTTTGTTATCTTATGTGTTAAAGTGATATTTATACTTGCAACTTTTTAACTTTACATTTTTTATCGTATGGAAAATGATTGTTTTACTATATTATGCATAGATTTGAACGATTTCATTATCAACTCATGTTAATTTGTTTATTTAGTTATATATTAATAATTTAATGTATAACTTAATTTGTTACTTAACTTAGTTTACATAATTGTAACATTCACAATAGACTAGAGTTTAAAAATTATAAGACTGAATAAGGTTACTACGTGAGACAAGCAAGATTTTCATTTTAATGTTTGCAAATTAAATTACAATCGATATCCGGATGTTATTCGGATATGCCATAAGTATTTGGCAAATCCGAATAGTGGCAAAAATCCCGATATCCAGTCCCGGAAATTTGGCATGCCGGATATCCGGCAACCCTCTAATAGGAATAAATGTAACCTTAATAATTAAAAATACAAATTAATAATTGCGATTATGGAATCACAGACAAAATAAATATGTATGCACAGTGACAGCGTTCTAACAAATGTTACTTTATTAGACAGAAGCAACTTGAAATATTATGTTGCGTAGGTTGTTTTTTTTAAAATCGCTATACAGATGTATTGTGCATTAGTTGCTGAGACATTTGTTTTTCTTTTAAATTTTGCCCATGCCCATAACCTATTACAACTTACTCATTTTGCTGTTGTTTAATTATGTCAATTGGTGCCCTACGCACAAGCTTATAATACCCCATAATTCAAGATTGAACTAATGTTTCTTAGCATTGTGTAAATACAAATTATGGCAATTACATTAATTCAAATTTAAAAAGACATTATTTTTTATAGAAAATTAAAGAGATATTATGATTAATAAAAAAAAGTATAATCTATTTTACACATTTATTTAGTAAAATAATTAATGTATTAATGCGTTCTTATGTTATAACTATCACTTAAATATTATATGTTATATTATATATAGGTTACATGCTCGAATGTTGGGATCCAGCTGAAGAATACAAAAGTCATGTAGCATACTTTCAGTTTGACAATAAAACATATGCTGTAGATACCATCTTCAATGTGAAAAATGATCAAACAGATATTGCAAAATGTTCAGTTTTAACTGGTTGCTTGAACTACGCTCATAAACGATTTAAAGCTGATGTAAAGTATAATGAAACCAGTAGTACGACTGCAGTATCAGTTTTATTTTATAACGTTTCTCGAAACATTGATAAAGACGATGGGATAGAATGGCATATCGTACATAACAACATAATTCTTTTCAGCTGTGTCTTAAAAGTTTTTGGTAAGTTTGTGTGTTTATGTTTAATTAAATACTGTTTAAATAGAATATGACAATGCAGGAAAACTTATACTTATATAGTAGGATATTCTTCGTACTCAGTGTTTGAAAGTCATATCCATTACATGTGTGGACATTTGTTGCTGTCTTTATATCGGTTGTTCATTCAATTATTTATTAGAAACTCATATGACTTTATTTGGAAAAAAGTATAATAAGTAGGTGTGTACCAGATTTAATTTTTTTGAAATCCGGCCGGAGCGGACTGGCCGGATTTATGAATTGAGATCCGGCTAGGTGCCGGAGCCGGAGCCCAATTTACAAATAAAAAACAAAATATCGTACTAAATCACTTGAATTAAGTGAGTGGAGTCACTCAACTGTTCATTACTGCAGTTCATTAATATAAACATGACCATGCTGACATGTACTTCTATTGAATCTTTACAATGTAAAATAATTACATTAGAAAAATAATTTTAAGTTCCATAAGTTCAAGATGAAACAAAAGGCATAAGCACATAATGTTAATTTATAAATTTTAATTTTTAGTTTTCACAATGTTTTCGGTTGGCAAATTGGCAGCTCAGTTACAACTCGCAAAAACAGTGACAGTTTATAGTCATTGCAAGAATGGTTCACTGAATGGTAGCAACTGCCGTACTCACACACTTTAGTATTGTGCGGTTTGCATTCATTGATTACATGCTACGCATGCGAGAGCAATGTTCCTTCTAAGGTTCATTGGTCCGTGTGAAAAGTAAAAAATATCTTGTGCAAAATTGCACAGACACCATTTTTTGTGCTATATTTTACAAAATTTACTGCGCGGAAATTTTAAACTGCTGCGCGGATAGGTCAGATATCTGCGCGGCCGTGAAGCCGCACTGTTTAAAGGGAATATTATCATATATATATTTGTGCTCAATTATGTATGATGCCTAACGCTAAGGGACATCACTCTGCTTTTTTAAAATTTTGTGTTTTAAGCAGTGCTGATTGACTCAAATAGTAATTTTTTGGTGCAGTAATTTGGTGCGCTGCTTTCTAAAATTAGTTAAAAAATCGTGTGGTGATTAGCACTGTAAAAATTATTATATAAATACTTTGTTTAATTTTCAGGAATATTTCGTATTTATCATACGAGGATAAGTTTATTTGGCTTTAGACCAAAAGTAGGCGCCCTAAATAAAAGTGGGCGCCTCAGCACAACCTATATATATATATATAAAAATCAATGTATGTATGTATGTATGTATGTATGCATGTATGTATGTATGCATGTCTGTTATAGCTGACTAAACCATTCATCCGATCGCCATGAAACTTTTGGAGACTTTTGAGTACGCTCCCGGGATGGAAATAGGCTACTTTTTTTTCAAAATTTAACACTCATGGGGCGCCGGGGGCCCATAATGAGAATTTTTTCTAATATGAGCTATATAAAAATTAGTTTAAGACTTAGCTGCTTGGAAAATGAATGGATCTTGACCAAACTTGGTACATAACAACTTGATAGCCTATATTAAAGTACCATATGGCATTGAACTCCTAATGTCCGTTCCTTCGGGGCCGGGGGCCCAAAATCTTTTTTTTTGTTTGTTTTTTTTTGTTTTTTTTTGTTTTGTTTTTTGTAAGCGTTAAATACTTTATTCCCGTTTAGATTTACACGATCTTGAAAAGCATTGACTAATATATCTATCATGATCCAGATTGAAATGAACAGGTATTTTAAAGTTATTCTCTTGCACCGATTGGGCCCGGGGGCCCTTAATGTCGTTTTTGCTAATCTATATATATAAAAATCAATATATGTCTGTGTGCATGTCCTTTATAGCTGACTAAACCATTCATCCGATCATCATGAAACTTTTGGAGACTGGCAACGTTTTTTTCTAAATTTATCTCTCATGGGGCGCCGGGGGCCCATAATGTCATTTTTTGCTTATATGAGCTATATACAATTTAGTTTCAGCGCTAGCTACTGTGTAAATTGATGGATCTTAACCAAACTTTGTTTATAAAAATTTGATAGCCAATATTAAAACACTAAAGGGAACTGAACTCCTAATAGTCATTCCTTCGGGGCTGGGGGCCCAAAAAGTTCTTTTTCTTAAACGTTTAAGATTTTATTCACCATTCAATTATTAACAATATTGACAACTAATGACACATGTATCCATTATTATACAGATTGTATGAGCAGGTGTTTTGAACTTTATATCTTGCACTGAATGGGCCCTGGGGCCCTTAATGTCGTTTTTTGCTTATGTGAGCTATATAAAATTAGTTTTTGCGTTAGCTACTGAGTAAATGAATAGATCTTAACCAAAATTTGCATACAAAAACTTAGTAGCCCATATTGACATAATTATGGGTTTCTGAACTTCTAATGTCAATTTATTCGGTGCCCGGGGGCCCCAAATGTCTTTTCTTCGTATATGTTTAAGATATTTTTCCCCATTCAATTTTTCACGATCATGAGGAATATATCTATGAGGAAACTGAATTAAATGAACAGGTTTTTGAAATTGACACCTTTCACTGAAGGGGCCCCTAAATGTCGTTTTTTTCCCCTTATATTAGCTGTATAAAAATTAGTATTCGCGTTAAATACTGAGAAAATTAATGGATCTTGACCCATCTTAATATATAAAAACTTAAGGGCCTATATTTTATATAGGGCACTGAACTTCTAATTTTCATTCCCTTGGGGCAGGGGGCCCAAAATTTCAATTTTTAGTAAATGTTCAATATTTTATCGTTCATTCAATATTGAGACATATAAATAAATGTATGTATTTTGAAATTTATTCAAATTAACATGTCTTTCTCACTTTATTTCTTGCGATAATTAGGCCCTGGGGCCCATAATGTAGTTTTTTGCTTATATGAGGTATATAAAAATAAGTTTATGCGTTAGCTACCGAGTAAACGAATGGACCTTAACCAAAATTTGTATACAAAAACTTGGTAGCCAATATTAAAATACTATAGGGCACAGAAATTCAAATTTCCATTCCTTCGGGGCCTGGGGCCCCAAATGTCTTTTCTTCGTATATGTTTGAGATAGTTTTCCCCATTTAATTTTTCACGCTCTTAAGGAATATATCTATGAGGAAACATGAATTAAAATGAACAGCATTTTTTAAATTGAAATCTTTCACCGAATGAGCCCAGGGGCCCCTAAATTTCGTTTTTTTCATTATATAAGCTGTATAAAAATAGTATTGGCGTAAAATTCTGAAAAAGTTAATGGGTCTTGACCCATCTTAGTATATAAAAACTCAAGGGTCTAAATTTTATTACTATAGGGTACTGAACTCGTAATTTTCTTTTCCTCGGGGCAGGGGGCCCAAAATGTATGTTTAATATTTTATCGCACAGTAAAATTTTACCAATATTGAGAAATATAAATAAATTTATGCATTTTAGAAATTTATTCAAATGAACATGTGTTTCGCACATTATTTCTTGCAATAACTGGGCCCTCTAGCCCTTACTGTCGTTTTTTGCTTATACGAACTATATAAAAATTAGTTTATGCGTTAGCTACTGAGTAAATGATTGGATCTTAACCAAATTTTGTATAAAAAACTTGGTAGCCCATATTAAAATACTCAAGGTTTTTGAACTTGTAATGACATTTTCTTCGGTGACCGTGGGCCCCAAATGTCTTTTTTCAAATATGTTTAAGATATTTTTGCCATTCACTTTTTAACGATCTTGATAAATATATCCATGATGAAACTTAATTGAAATGTAATGGTTTTTGAAATTGACATCTCGCAGCGAATAGGCCCGGGGCCCGTTTATGTACTTTTATTCACTATATTAGCTATATTAAAATTAGTTTAAGCGTTAGATAATGAGAAAATAAATGAATTTTGACTAAAGTTAGTATATTAAAAGTGAAGAACCTATAATATATTACTATAGGGCACTGAACTCCTAATGTCCATTCCCTCGGAGCTGGGGGCCCCAAAATGTCATTTTTACTGCACGGTAACAATTTCATTCCCCATTCAATTTTACACGATATTGAGAAATTTAGCTTGAGTACAATGGCAATAAAAAATTAAATTATCACTCATTTTTTGGCTGGGCCTCTTAATATCGTTTTTCCTTTTGTAAGCTTTTTAATTATTAATTTATTTAACAGTTTGCTATTAAACTTGGCCTTTTTTTGCTCACTTCCCCGAAGGATTATGGCATAATTTTTTTTAAAACATACCAATCTTTGGTTTCTTTCAATTTATTCATTTTTAAAGAGATCGTTGCAACGTACGACGGGTCTGCTAGTATTATATAAATACTTTGTGTACATTCCAGGAATATTTCGTATTTATCATACAAGGATAAGTTACTTGGACTTTTGACCAAAAAAAACCCGATTATAAAATACTTTGTGTACATTTAAGAAAAATTAATATTACGTATTTATCATACAAGGACAAGTTAGGTGGGCTTTTGAAAAAGGTGGGCGCCGTAGGCACCCTTAAAAAAAGGGGGCGCTGCAGGCGCCACGGTGCCGCAGCACAAACTAGTACAGTAAAAAACTGCCATTTTGACTCAAACGGGCCGTCCATAAATGACGTCACGCACTTAAAAGGGGGAGGAGGGTAACACATTTGTGATGATGTGTGACGAGGGGGAGGTTTCGTTGTTGTTTTCAACAATTGTGACGTCACGGCAAAGAACGCAACTTTAAATAAAATCTCAACTTAAATATTTGATTGGTAACAATTTATTTAATTACGTCTTAATTGGCTTCTCGCGTGTAACGATAGTAGACTGCAGCCTTACACTTAACTAAAAACATATTTAAATGACGTAAAGTGATTTGAAAAAGGCACAATTTCAAATAAGAAATATGGCCTTTATTTGGGGGGGGGGAGGGGCGAAACTTTATGACGTCATATGTGAGGGGGAGGTGAACTTTTTGTCACGACGTTTGACGAGGGTGGGGAGGGTAATCGGCAAAAAATCGCGTGACGTCATTTTTATGGTCAACCCCATACAAGTTCTAGCACGCGGTCCTTATTCCAAACAAAGGTCGTATACCAAGCAAAATGTTAGTGGTCCAAACAGAACGTACACCGATTTGGACTTACACCAAAGCAGACGCATACCGACGTGCCACTGTATTCAAGTACTACCAACTCATGAAGTAATCTACCATTAAAATTCAAAATGAGTGTTTTTATTTATTTATTTATTTTTTTAATTCTTATTTAAATTAGCTAGAAATACTTAATTGGAATTCCTACTGTGCTATTGCTAAATCTGGTAAAATTGGACAATTGCCGCAGCCGGAGTCGGCTTGTAAAAATGGTAGTATTTCAAATTTACCGGAGCCAAAATCCACAACATTCATAATAATAAGTTCACACACACACACACACACAGACAGACAGACACACACAGAGAGAGAGAGAGAGAGAGAGAGATTGAGATTGAGATTTATGGAATAACCGTTGTCTTTTTCAACATCCATGGTTTGACCTTAACTGCTTAATGGTCCTTCTACATATTGATCCAATTAAATAATTTTAATGAAAGAGTGTTTCTTTTATATTTCAGCAAGAATTACAGATATTACCTGTCAACGTTATATATTAACTGATATTATCAATGTGACATGCTTAGCTTTGCAAGTTTATCCTCAAGCAAGTTGTGTTATATCGGTAAATAATATATCGGATTTAGTTTTTTTGTCTTAAGGTTATTGCACAAATTACATTTCGTTGTTGGTATAGATCATTTGAATAAAAGCATTAAAAAAAAATTAATTGCACTGCGATGAGCAAGTATATTTTCAATCCATCTACCACCATCTGTAAATGAATAAATGTTGACTTATAATATACGTTTTATAATCTGCAGGTAAATATAGGACAAATATCACGTTCTATTAGAAAGGTCAACATCATCAATGAAGGCTTTACTTTAAGAAAATTATCATACTATATGTCACAATGCTCCGTAAGTCTACCATTGAATAAGACCGGCCCAGGAATGTATGAAATATTCGTTACAATGTATCCAAATGTCAGTAATAGTTTCACAGATAAAGAATATGGAATAAACAAATCAGTTATCATTGATTTAGGTATTTAATGTTTTATAAATATATTTTTTTCACATTTGAAAACGCATTGTTTTATTAAAACCTTAAGTTGCATTCAGACCTCGTTTTAAATCTTTACATTAAAAATAACGATTTAAAAAATGTATTTACAACATAGAATGTTTAAGCAAGATTGGAGTGTTTAATAAAGTTATTTTTTATTCTGTGCATGGTTTTTATTGTATACAAGGAAAATGACGTTAAGTACATGAGAAATAAAATCATATAACACACACGAACACACAAATAAATATTTATTGTTTAAATTTAAAAAAATCGTGGTAATTTCATTCAGCCACAAAATAAATAGGTAGTTTTTTTTTAAAATTCCACACGTTTTTGGAAGACAACATTTTTTCCTTGTTTCGTCATCCATCATTTATGACAGAAATAATTTAAACAATAGGTAAATTTAAATTAAATATTACACAACGAAAAACTGTTGCAATGCTTATATAACATATTCATGTTTGTCAATATAAATTGTTATTTATTATTATTACTTTATAATTGTTGCACGGCAAATCCTCTCCACCTTTTTTAAAAAATTAAATTTTTCTTTCCAAAATATTATATTTTCTTTATTAAACGTTTTTTGTAATTATTTAGCATTTTGTTTTGCCGTTGAATATATAATAATGTAATAGGAGGAAAACATGTCAAAGTCAAAGGATGTGTTATAGTTAATATATATCATCAATCTATGGCGAAATAAGGGGTATCCTGAATGGGCTAAAGACAGGGGCCCCCAATGATTTGAGGGACTCACATTTATTATATTATATAATAAAATTAGCTGGACCGGGGCCCCAGGTGGTATTACCTCCAGGGACCCCGTACAATCTTAATCCGCCCCTGGCATCAGTTATACTTCGTATACGATAATATTTCTTTGCCACTAACTTATTGAATGAATTGTTTTAAATCTCAGATAAAGTGTAACTTAGGAAAAGTCATATTTCCCAATCTTTTCCCCACAAGAGTTTTCCAGTCACGGTCGAGGGGAAAGATTTAAGCATTGTTAAACCCATATTGAACAGAACGAAAGGCTATTTACTTTTACCAATATTATGTATTGGATTATTAACCGTTGGTATTTATTTTGCTATATTCTTGAAGTGAACCTAAAGAATAACATTTATTTTAAAAATCTGTCTAAATACCAAAAGTTTTTTTTTCTGCCCTTATTATTATTATTATTATTATTATATAATTGTATTGTTTTAATGTTATTATAATAATGCATAAGAGTTTAATGACAGTTATGATTTGTTAAAATAATAATCAATTTTGCATAAATGTAATTCTTTTTTTTTAAAATTCCACACAATTTGCATCACCTCTCAGATTATCCAAGTGTGATACTACGAGATTGTCCTGAAACAATAGAAGATTACACAGACATAACATGTACATGTGTTAGATCAGATGCAAGTCTCATCAATGTTTCCATCGGCTGGTTTGACCATAATGATACTCAAATTTTAACGTACAATGGAAAACTTAACATCAGTGTGAAGAATTGGAGATCAAGATTAATACAACAAAATGGTATGTTTAACATGTGTTCAACCTTTATTGTCCCTTACTACTAGACCGGGTTGATCAAAGGACAGTCGTGTCGAGCCGTCAACAATACTTAACCGTGAAACTTATAAAAATTATTCTATGTAGTGTATCTGTAATATAACGCTTTTGCCTCAAAAATATTTAAAAAAAAATTACACGCATATAGGGAAAGGTTTTAATTGACATAATGACTTAAAAAAAATAATTAATAAAATTATTTTAGAACTGATTTTATAGTAAAATTATTCTACAACTGATAAAAATACTTATGATATTTTTAATAATGCATCTTAGAGTATATACTTACATTACTTGTTTGTTTTCTGAGAATTTGAGAAGTGTACTGCAAATTGTTTGTCAATACTTTAAAGTTCAAATAAGGATAATATAAAGATTCCACTACAAACACCCCTATTTGTCTATTCAATTTTTAAATTAAAATGATGAATTTTAAAGAGAAATATTTCTTTTTATAGGGCATTTATATTTTAGGTGATCTAGTATTAACTATTGTGAAACATCCATGACATATTACGTCATCATCATCTTCCTTAGTCTATTACATATAAATTTGTATAAGTGGAAACTTAAGGAACACTGATATCCGATAATGTCATTACTTGACAATAATGTTTTGTGCATACAAGTTACCTCAGTTTCATGTGAATGATTGTTCAGCTCGTCTGGTTATATTGTCAATTAGACCCGCTCAATGCTTTTGCCAAATAATGTAAACATACTTGTCTATATACGTAGTTGGTTAAACAATGACATATAAGGAGACATTCCGGTGTTATTTCGATTTTCAACAAAGAACGTTTAATAAGTGTTACTCTCGACTTCATACATTTTATTGTTTTGGCTTAAATCGAAATTAACGATTAATTAATCGTTGCAGAGTTGTGTGCCAACGGATGTGTCCAATTCTGAAACTTCTGAAAATTATTAATTATGTAAATGTGAACTATTACATTTTACTTGATCATAACCAGCCTTCATTGTTTTCAAATAATTTCTTTAAAAACTTTTTTACAGGGTTTGTTTGCAAATTGATTGGCCCTCAGATGTGGTTGAACTCAAGTGCGATGGTGGTTTACTTACCAACTATAAAACGTAATATGTCATTTTTATTAAAGATTATTTAATATTTAATGTTTCATTAAGCATCCAAAAATGCATAATATGTTATTCCTATGTTAAGAAATGGAATCATTAAAAAATGTTTACCACTTTAATTTTTTACCATATCAGCATTGTAAATATCTTGTTCCTTAAATTAAACAATGATTTATAGTTTTGGTTTTAAAGTAAAATGTTTGAAAGTTATGAATGATGTTTTCATTTAGTTGTCATTAATAAATTCATGTCTTTATTTCAATTTTTTAAATTTAAGTAAGCAATCCGGAACAAGAATCTGTTAAGTTGTTTAAGGCAACGATTCTCTCCACAGTAGCTGCTGTTTTGTTATTCCTAATTTTAATTACACTGATATTCAAAGGTATGTTAAAAACATCGCCTTTACAACAACAACAAAAAATAAAACAAACCCGTAAAAACAAATGTTTTGACTATAAATCCCTTATATATGAGACATAACTAACAGTATTGATTATTTTCAAACGCGACAAACATTTACAGACTGAATCTGCCTTAACTGGCTTTGCTTCATAACCCTGTGGGAGAGGGGAAAAGTCTGGTCACCGATCGCTAGACCGAGCTCAGCTTGACACGTAAAATGTAAACAATAGCACCCCGGTACATCGCGTCAACGCGCGAACTGAGCTTTCACGTGAAAAAAAAACAATAACAAACTGTGAAATTGAATTACATAACTCGTATAGAGATAAACTAAAAATGCATTAATTTAATTACGGTACGTTCGATCGATCTGAAATTTTGATACGATGCATTGTTAGCTGAGACGGGTCCGTGTGCCAAATGTCAACTCAATCGGATCACGGGAAATGGGTCATTTTTTACTTTTGTTATTCCGCCCGACCGACGTACGAAGAGAGAGAGAGAGATGACGACAGACAAAATTTCGAAGTTAATATAAGGGATTTAATAAAACAAACCCGTAAAAACAAAGTTTTTGACAATAAATCCCTTATAAATGAGACATAACTAACAGTATTGATTATTTTCAAAAGCGACAAACATTTACAGACTGAATCTGTCTTAACTGGCTTTGCTTCATAACCCTGAGAGGGGAAAAGTCTGGTCACCGATCGCTAGACAGAGCTCAGCTTGACATGTAAAATGTAAACAATAGCACCCCGGTACATCGCGTCAACGCGCGAACTCAGCTTTCACGTGAAAAAAAAACAATAACAAACTGTGAAATTGAATTACATAACTCGTATAGAGATAAACTAAAAATGCATTAATTTAATTACGGTACGTTCGATCGATCTGAAATTTTGATACGATGCATTGTTAGCTGAGACGGGTCCGTGTGCCAAATGTCAACTCAATCGGATCACGGGAAAAGGGTCATTTTTTACTTTTGTTTTTCCGCCCGACCGACGTACGAAGAGAGAGAGAGAGAGATGACGACAGACAAGATTTCGAAGTTAATATAAGGGATTTAATAAAACAAACCCGTAAAAACAAAGTTTTTGACAATAAATCCCTTATATATGAGACATAACTAACAGTATTGATTATTTTCAAAAGCGACAAACATTTACAGACTGAATCTGTCTTAACTCGACTTTGCTTCATAACTAGGGTTGCCAGGTGGCTGTCTCAAAAATACCGGACACTAGTGTCGAATTTTGCCGATGGCACAATATTTCAAAGTAAAATGTCCGGTATTGCTTCCATTTTTCCACTGGACAAATAACGATAATACCGGACAGTCCGGTACAAAAACGGACATCTGGCAACCCTATTCATAACCCTAGGGGGGGACCGAGCTCAGCGTGACATGTAAATTTATGTAAACAAAAGCACGCCGGTACTTTGATGGGTCGCGTCAACGCGTCAACTCAAACTCTCACGTGGAAAAAAAACAACAAACAGTGAATTTGAATTACATACGTTATATAAGGATAAACTAAGAATGCATTAATTTAATTACGTTACGTTCGATCGATCTGAAATTTTGACACGATGCATTGTGAGGTTAGACGGGTCTGTGTGCCAAATTTCAGCTCGATCGGATCACGAAAAGTGGGTCATTTTTTACTTTTGTTTTTCCGCCCGCCCAAGACAGACAGAGAGAGAGAGATGACGACAGAGACGGCGGTGAAGTTAATATAAGGGATTTAAAAAAGAATTTAAACAATTAAAAATATTTATTTTTTAAATTTAAGAAGTAAAAAAATAAAATAAATTAGCTTGCAAATTTGATAATACTCTACATTGCCTCAAATATTTTATTCTTTATGCCTATTTGATGCTACACAGATTTTTTGTTATTCAATTATTACGGTTTCAGGCTAAATACCCTTTTTGTACATACATTTGAATTTTTAAATGACTTTTTAAAAAATAATTTAAATCACGTTACAATAATTTAATAACATTTTATGTGCTATTTTATTATGAGTGTCAAAATACTTAGCTTACATTCGAATAACAAATTAAGTCACTTTTGAGAAATGAGAATTGAAAAGGGGACGTCCATAAATGACTCCACGCACTTAACAAAAGGGGGAGTGGGGAATGGGTCAAAGCATTTGTCATGATGTGTGACGATTGGGAGTGGGGGAGTTTAAGAAATATGAATTCACATCAAAACGTGCAACTGTAAATACAAGTTCCATTTAATTATTGGATTGCTTCCATTTTATTTAATGATGTTTTGAATGGCTTCACACGTGTTACAATATTAGAGTGAAGACTTATAATAAATACTTTCTTAAATGGCAAAAATTATTTTGCAACATTATAATTTTTAATTAGAAAATACAGTGTATAAGGGGGGGGGGAGGTCAAAGCTTTGTGACGTAATATTGAAAAAAGCGGGGGGGGGTCCTTAGTTTTTGTGTCGAAGTGTGACGAGGGGAGGGGGTAAAAATCGGAAAAAATAGCGTGACGTCATTTATGAACCTCCTTTAACATTTAATTATCATACTAACATTTTTTAGTGGTTTTCTTTCTGTATAATAACTCTTACAATATTTAAATAGGTTTAAAGATAGACAAGGTAGTCAAGTACGGCAATTCAATCCAGTAAGTCTTTTTACTTCCGCAATGTTTGTTTTTTTTTCCTTTACCTCATTTCCATGATTGCGATACTATTAGTAACCAAAATTATTCATTTTGATTTTTATATGACGTAAAATAAAAATCAGAAATATAAAATAGGCACTAATATAGCTCCTTTCCTAGCTAAATACCAATGTTATAACAATTTAGTGCATTTTCCTGAAATGTGTCGAATTAACAAGTCATTAAAAATTGAACATTAAAGTAGTGTACATAGATAATCAAATGTATTTGCATGTAGTCCAAACCTTTTTGCCTTACTTATGAATTCATTTTAAAAAAAAACACAAAAATTAAAAATTAATTAAAAAAAATAAAATAAAATAAAATAAAAATAATTTAAAAACAATTTTTAGCTTGAAATTTATTTATAATTGTATTTTACTTTGCTTTAATTTATATCGAATATTTGTAAATTTTATTTTTAATTTTCACAGAAAATATTCACAACAAAATAAAGAAGGTATGCATTTTAGAATCTATTTATTTATCTAAAAATAAATGTATGCCTGTTTGTCTTTATGGCTTACTAATCCATTCATTAGATTGCCATGATACTTTGGAAAATGTTGAGTACACTGTCATGAGGGTAACTAACGATTAAAAAAAAAGAAAAAAAAAGAATAAATAACATTTCATAGGTGGTCGTTGAACCATAAATCTAATTTTTGTTCCTTATATGAGATATATAAAATAAAATAAATGAATTTTATTGGGTAAATAGATCGTTCTTGACTAGCTTGGTATAACGAACTGTATAAGGCATATTAATATGCTATACAGGGTAGCCCCAAAAAAGTGGGACTGCCTAGAGCAATCTTGTGCAATATATATAAAATTATGTTTTGAGCGGTTTTCAAACCGTAAAATTATTCTTACTTACTAACTCAACGAATGACGTCATTATTTCGTTAACTTCCAGTCGCCATCTTAACATTTTATTTAATTTTTTTTTATAATGACAAAAATAACAACAGAAGATTGTATCCTGATTAAAAATGTGCGAATTGAAAAACAATGGAGAGCTAGGCGAATGATTACTGAGTTTCCAACAAAAGGATGGAGTAAAACAAGCCTTAATCGACTTTGTCAAAAAATTGATGCCGATGATACGATAGCACGAAAACCAGGAAGCGGCCTCCCGAGGTCCGCTAGAACAATGCGGAACATTCGGCGTATAAGTGAGCTTATTTGTAGCCAGGAAGATAACGCTAAATTGAAAGATAAACTGGCATATCACGAGGAACAGTGCAACGGATTATAAAGAAAGATTTGCAGCTTCGAAAGTACAAAGGTATGATAGGGCAGGTTATAAACGAAAACTGCAAATTAAAACGCCAGAACCGAAGTCAACAGTTACTTGATAGGTTTCAAAACGAGAGAAATATTCAAAGCATTTGGTTTACAGACGAAACGATATTTACTCTCGCCACACCAGTTAATTCACAAAGTGATCGTGTTTATTCTGAAGCAAGAAAGAAAAAACAAGTTCCTTCAACGAGACGCATACGCGAACGTGAACATTTCAGTCATGGCATCATGGTTTCGGTAGGTGTGTCTCGGATTGGAAAAATCAGTGTAGTATTTGTTGAACCTAGAGCTAAAGTGAACAGTGAGTATTATTGTGATCACGTCATAAGACAAGCATTGCTTCCGGATATTCGAGCAAGATGTAATCATCACAACTGGACAATGCAACAAGACGGAGCTCCTTCATACACGGCAAGAAACACGATAAATTATCTTCGTACGGGATAGCGTCACCTTCATTGAAAGAGACATGTGGCCACCAAATAGCCCAGATCTAAACCCGGTAAATAATGCTATTTGGGCTGCCCTCCAACAAAAAGTCTACTTTCGTCGTAAATTTGCAACATAAGAACAACTGAAATTTGCCATTGTTGAAGAATGGCAACATTTGTCTCAGCGGTTTATAAACAAGAGCATTGACCAGTTGCGAAGACGTTTATAAAAAAAACTGTTGAGAACCAAGGAGGACACATTGAATTTGAATTCTGAGTTTATATAAATTAACATTTGGCAACCATTTACTTGATGTTTTGTAGAAAACAGTTACAAAAGAATTATTATTTGAATTTATTCAAGATGGTCCCACTTTTTTTGAGCCACCCTGTAGACTACTATAGAGCTTCGAACTCCAATATCAATTTCTTCGGGGCCGAGAGACCCACATCTATATTTCGTAAACTATAAATATTTTACACGATCTTGACAAATATTTATAAGTAAATTCATCATGATGTATCATGAAATAAAAAGGTGTTTCAAATTTTAAATCTGGCACTAATTTTGCGCAGAGCCCAGAGGCCCCTAATGTCGTTTAAAAAAAAATAGAACCCATCAATATTACTTTATTCACCCAAATGCTATGTGTACAGTTTAGCAAAAATGTCTAACAAAACAATTAACAATTAAAAAAATAATAAAAGGTATATATATATATATATATATATTATATATATATATATTTACATACATGTATATTTCATATACATGTATATTTTATATAAAGTATTTAAACTATTTTCTTTTGCTTAAATGGATGAATCGTGTCTTATAATTAAATATTAAAGGAGATTGAACTCCTAATATCAGTTCTATCGAGGCCGTGTGACCCAAATCTTGTTTTCCATAAGCTATTAAGACTTAATTCCACATTAGATTTATCACGATCTTGACAAACATTAACAGATATTTCCATCATAATCAAGATGGAAATCTGAAAGGTTTTTTAAACTTAAATCTTGCACAATTTTTCTGCATAAGTTTTATACTAATCATTTGAAATATTGGCTACTGGAATTATTATTTCGACCTACATGAAACTTTAAGGAGTTCTTGAGTGCAGTCTTGCAATAGGTTCTGTCATAACTTACACAGAAAAAAAGCATTTAATACGCAACCGGAACAGAAAGCGTTGTTTCTTTCTGTTATGTGCAATTTAAAAAAAAATAAAAAAAATAAAGTTTAAAGAAAAAATAAATCACTGTTATTTTGCCTTCGACTATAATTAGAAACTACAAAACAAATACAACGTTTGCCCTTATATTGATGCTAATTACTCAATTGAATTTTATAAATGCACTACACAATGTTTATATTTTTCTAGAAGAAACAGATAATGTCGATGTTTACGAATTGTGTCGTAAGCAAACACTAGGTAATATACATAATTTCAAGTTAAACAATAATCATTTTTCTTTCGTTCACTTGACTTTCATTTAAAATGATGTTAAAATTGCCTTTTGAATCACTACCGAAAAATAAAATAATATTTATAAATGTTAATGCAATTTTTGCTTAATTGTTGCATATTTTACATTTAATTGTATCATTTCTCAAACACTTTAAAATGAAATACCTTTTTAAAAATTTATAACTCAAGGAATAATTTTTTTGTAAATAATCCCATTACGTTTATTCATAATTGTTAAAGAAAGAAATATAATAATGCTCTAAAAATAAATTAGAAACTGATTTCAATGCCTTTGTTCTTTACACTTATAGAAACATATTCTACAATCCATACACTTCCCATACAAATGATAAATCATATACAAAGGAATAATGAAACTATGCGATCAAATTTTCCAGTCAGAAATGACGTAGATGGTTTCTCCTATACTTTGGTACAAAAGTCAGGTAAATTAAATACAAGATAAACGTGTATGATAATTTAAGATATTTTGAAACACTCTAGTGCATTTATTTAATATATTTATAAGGGAGCCATAATTGATTTGATTTCATTAAACATTAAACATAAAGTTTAAAAAAAAATTTAAAAAATTAAAAAATGCATACTTTCATTTATAAAAAAAAGTATACTATATTTCCTTTTTTAGTGATAAACTCCACAGACTGTGACATCTTGTTAAGGGATAAAACCAAATTTGACAGATTGTTGAGTTGTTCGTCTGAAAGTTCCGATGATGAAGAATTCAATTATAGTGGATTGCTTCAAATAAGACCACTTCAACGCTTAAGTAAGGACTAACTAAATAACATTTAAAAAAATAATTTAAAAAAATTATAATAAAAAAAAATTAATCAACAAAACTTCTTTATTACTTCTGTATTCTGTATAATTTAAGTGATAGTTAGTTGACATAATAAATTTTGAAATAAGTATAAGACCTAAGTGAAGTTAATGTGAAATCGCTGTCCTAAATACAATAGCGTTGAAAAATGATCAAATGAAGCATTTCAAACTTAATATTTATATTAAAGTTATATATTATTGTATAAATATCCATATTTAAACTGTAAAACTGTAATTTATGTTGGATTTGGGTCTGTAAGTATTTGTGACTGAGCAAATTATAGATAAACGTCACAATAAATTTAACTAAATACCAAATGTTATTATATTTTTTCGCATTCCCTTTATTCACATTATAACATTTATCATTAATATATACATATATATTTTTAATAATCACAATAAATACACCCAAAGAAACAAAGTGAATGGAAGAATACACACATTTAATGCATTGATGATGTTTCTCACTTTGTATCCTTCAATCAGATTTATATGTATCATCAAACGAGCAGATTACAGAGATCAACGATACAAACTGTCAAGTACAGAAATAATGAAGTTGGAATAAAATAGTTGCAATAATTTTTTGTTCGGATTTATTCACGTTTGGAAATGAAAACAGAAGAGGCCCGCATTAAGTCATTAACACCGTGTACTTATTCTAGCTGTAAGTATGTGTGTATGCTAGTGATTCCATCGGTAGAAAGGCAGACTGCATTTTAAAGATTGAGCTTTCGTAGTAAATTTATAAAAAAGTACATCATTTTTTAGGTTATTGATTAAAAATTGATATCAATGCAGACATTGCAAATAAGAACATTTAACATAGAAAACAGCATGTTTCGCAGTGTTATTCATGTAAATGGAATTAGTACGAAGAAAGCAGCTATTGTGATATATCGTAACGAGACCAATAATTTAGATAAATAAATTTGAATTTTTATAGACAATATACAGAGTTTGGTATATTGTCTCAAGATTTTACAAAACAAAACAAAAAAAAAGGATTTTTTGAGCTAGAGAATAACATAAATAATAATAATAGTACAGTTATTTTTACAAATTCTTAAAAAAGGTTATCTACATACAATTGTGCAATATTATATCAGCGAATAATTATATATTTTTATCAATGATATAACCATACACTTAACATACTTATAATACGAATAATAGTAATAACTACGAACGAATTAACAATACTTTTACTTTAAAGATACATTTTATTTTGTTTAATAATAAATAGCAATTTTAATTAATTATTATTATTTTATTAATTGTTGTAAAATATTTGGTATGGGGTGTGAATGGCTGAACTTTGCTCGATTGGAAATAAAAAAAAATAAGTGCACATTTCCCTGTTTAAATCTTAAACAACATTCAACCAGTATAATTATATTTCTAAATATACATAAAACAAAATTATTTTTTATAAAGAATGTAGAACGCAACCGTCCTTTAAAAATAAATAAATACATTGCTTTACAGCATAGTCCATTGTAAATTCATGTTTTAATTCTCTTTTAATGTCAATTTTGTTTGGCTCAGCTAAATACGTTCTTAATATATTTTATTTTACTCGAGTGTCATGTACACAAAGCAATAATGTTTACTTAAATAATCACATTTCACTATAATATCTAACTTTATAACGACTCAGAAGACATCCTAAATTATATTTAAAAAAAATATTAGCACGCCCCTAAACCATTGGGACTAATAGATATCAAATTTAATTAAATCATACATACGTTATCCATATATACAAAACTAAGCTATTTTGTACTAAAATAACAATCGAAAGTTGTATAGTAAAATATATATTTAATGATGTGTCTAATGTATCAGTCTGTGCTATTTTCTTTTCTTTGTTCTCCCCTCACAAATAGTGTTAGTTGAGAGCCAATAGTTAAGTTAACACAAATGTTCATTTATTTTCGAGACATTTTTTTCTCACCGAGATATTTTTTCTTCTTTTTAGTTTTCTTTTTCTTATTGTTTGAGTCAGGGAGTAAGCACCAAGAGAATGGCGGATCTCGTTAACTTTACCATGATGCATAATGAGTGATATAATAAAACAGTAACATGCCTATTTTATTGAGTTTATTTCTGCTTTTTGTTAAAATTCACTTTCAGTAATATTTTATTTTTCAAATAATATTTAAAAATAGATATTAATAAGTAAAGGAAATGGGCGGGGCTGTTTTATACGCACGTGTTTAACAAGTGGCCGAAAGTCGTGGAAAGCTTAAAACTTGACAGAAAGGTTATGTCGTGCCCCATGGATATGGACACTTGAAAATGGTTCAGTTATTTCCTTTTCTTCTCCACTCGTCCTATTAGTAATAGCGTGTAATTGAAGTAGGATAGTTGGTTGTGAATGGGCTAGCAGGGGAAAACACATGGAAACTTTGACACGCTTAAAACGATTAATACTATCATTTGGTTTCTTCTATTACTTAAATAACACAGTACAGCGCAATGTTATATTTAAATCAGTATTTAAAAAAATATATACATTAACAAAAAAATGTATATCAAGTTTTCAAACGAATTTTGTTTAAAGAAAAAAGACGCCTAAAAATGCAATAAATTACATTATGTAAATTAAAAGAAAATATGGACTTGTTTTGATTTATATTTCCTTTCTCTATTGACTTTATTTTGACCTTTTTTGCACTGCATTGTAGTTTATTTTTATCTTACTTAACACTCTGCTTATCCATATATTGTTCAGCTATTTTTTGCCATTCAGAAGTTGTTTTTTTTTCTTTAAAATCAATTTTCAATGCACATGTAGACTCAGAATTTTGATTTTTTTTTACAATCGAGCATTAGTCAATCATTGGTTACAAGCCATATATATGACATGCTTTTCAGTAGCATTCAATTTTGATTTTTTAATTCATTAAGATTTATTAACCTGGCATAGTTAAAGAGAATGCCTACACCATTTCCCGGAAGTCCAATTTATTTATGTCAATTGTGTCGCCAATTCCAATGTGTTTACCTCGAACTACACGGCAACCGGCATCATTATGTGTGTCAGAACCGTCCACTAATCACTACTTCGTTCTTAATATTCATTGTAGTGAAGTCTGACAGTTTCATACACGACCGTTTTAACTATATGAAAAAAAGGTTAATAATTTGAACAGGTTGGGGTTGAGGGAGGGGCTGGGGAGGTGTTTGCAAACGAAAAAAATTAATTATGTTTTACATGGGGAACATTTTGTAATATTGTTTTAATGTATGTTTTTCAAAGTAGATTTTGAAAGTCAATTGTTTTACATTCAGACAATTTGCGTCAAAAAAGTGTGCCGTTCCTTGAAGACGATGGAGATACAGAAGTAGGAAGATATGTATAAAGGATTATTATGGTGTTCTATGTCCTTTGAAGAAGTTCAGAAGTCGACAAAATACAATGATGTTACCAAAAGGCGAAAGGTTAAAACAAGATCAACTTATGTCTTATTCAGATTATTTCGTTAATTAATGAAGGAGTGGGGAAATTGTTTGGACTCGTGGGCCACTGTGTGGTTCCTTCGTAATGGGTCCATGCAGCAAATTAATAATTTTTTGTTATTCATCAGATGAATTTTATTTTTTATTACCGTTATGGACTTTGGTGTACACACTATTTATCATCCTATAATTTGAAATTGCTGAAAAAATTAACTACAATGTGTATCCTTTGTTAAATATAGTACATGTGAGTATTTACACATGACACCTAATGCGAGGAATAACATGAAAACAACATTTACAAATGACACCAAATGCCAGAAATAACATACACACAACATTTAAAAATGACACCAAATGCCAGGAATAACATACACACAACATTTACTTTCACACAGTTTAAACTATTTCTAGTATTCAAATATAAAAAAAGATTAGCTCAACTTACACAAGATAAATAAAATATAATTGAAAAAAATATGTTTTGTGGTAGGAAATGACATTTTACTATAATATAATATTTTCATATAATATTTATTTTAAAAACTGAAACAACAACAAACAACAATTGAAAAACATGATAAAATCAAATTTGATTTAAAAATAAAATAAATCACAGGCAACAATATAAGCATATTTATCTACAAATAGTGGGGTAAAATTCTAAAACAAAATTTACCCCTGGGAAAAAATTATATGCCGATAAAGATAAAATAAATAAATAGACATAGCTATTAAGTTAAAAAATATATAATTAAAATACAATTTACATGCATCTAGAACTCATATATTTTAAAATATATTATTATCCCAATTACTATCGTTCCATAGTCAATGCATAACATGTAAACATGGTATGAGTTAGCCTGACAGGACGTAACAAAACAGCGAACGTTTAGGCAAAGAGCCTTCCTCAACGAACAACAGTACACAAATAAAACGAATATAAAGAAATAAAAAATAAAAACTTAGCTAAGGTGAAATCCAAAGAGTCAATGAAAGCAATGTTTGCAGTCTCACCCACATTATGTTCACTATCGTTCCATATACTCATGCAAGCAATGCTACCCCCATTTGGTATGATTGATATATTCAAACATATTTCTAATGTGTAGTTGCTAGTTGAAAACTAGCGACATAAATAATATTACTTTCTGAAAAAAAAATTCATTTCATTTTTAAATCCCTTATATTAACTTCACCGCCGTCGCTGTCGTCATCTCTCTCTGTCTTAGGCGGGCGGAAAAACAAAAGTAAAAAATGACCCACTTCCCGTGATCAGATCGAGCTGAAATTTGGCACATAAAACCCGTCTCACCTAACAATGCATTGTATCAACATTTCAGATCGATCGAACGCACCGTAATTAAATTAATGCATTTTTAGTGTATCCTTATATAACGTATGTAATTCAAATTCACTGTTTGTTATTGTTTTTTTTCCATCTGATTGTTCAGTCACGCGTTGACGTGACCCATCGAAGTACCGGCGTGCTTTTGTTTACATTTTACGTGTCACTCTGAGCTCGGTCCAGCGACCAGTGACCAGACTTTTCCCCTCTCCCACGCCAGGGTAATGAAGCAATGTTGAGTTAAGACAGATTCAGTCTATAAATGTTTGTCGCGTTTGAAAATAATCAATACTGTTAGTTATGTCTCATATATAAGGGATTTATAGTCAAAAACCTTGTTTTACGGGTTTGTTTTATTTAAATACTTTTTTTTTACCATTACATTACAATTTAAAATTCTATATAAAAATACACATCATTCAAATAGCAGTCATAAAAATTGATTTATCAGCTTTTAAAAATTATATTTCCATAAAATTAATTGGTGTTTATTTTCAAACATAATTGAAATATTATGTAGAGCTTATAGCTTTTGAGAGAGAAAAAATAAAGACAGTGTTTTAACTCACAACAAATTTAACAGGAATCATTCCGTCCCAAATGTCACCACAAACGTAACTGTCCTATGGGGAAAAACATAAATGAGGGGCCGGAGTCAAAACCATTAAAATGCCATTTTGGTGTCTGAAAAGATTTAATATTTTATTAGATAAGCGTATAACGCTATAATCTACTAATGTACTAAACATTTTCCAACATACATTTACAATGGAAAAAATTTCAAAATGTAAGGATATAAATATTATTGTCTAAATAATTCTTCTTTATTTGTTCAAGGAAAAGTTAAAACCGATTTAGATCCTGCTTGCATTGAATATAAAACACTTATTTAAGGCATTAAAAAGCTTCAATATCATGTATTTTTAAATTTACATTCAACACATTCAATATGATTGCTAAAAAATTATTATAAATCAAGATTTTTATTTAAAAAAATAAATGTATAAGTATATTAGAGACTTAATAATTAATTTGTTTGTAACGGTATTGAATGCATTGAATGAAGTAATTTATTGTTTGTAAGTTATTGAAAGTAAAATCTTTGCATTTTTTTGCGGCCATGTCAGTTAACCTTAATGTTTTTTCGTTCTGAGCTACTAGATGCTACGTCGTCTTAATACTAGTCTTGTTCTCTGGTAGAGAGTGTTGAAAAATCACGTTCTTTACCAGCGCTTTAGAAAATGCAAAATCAACTATAATCTCATATTCATGATTCTCTACATTTAAATCAAGATTTAAACTGCTTCTGTTTATAATTGGATTTATAGTCATGAATCCATCAGAGCAAATGTGTTTTTCTTCTTCATCTACTGAGTCAAAAGGAATTATACCCTTCATTGATTTCTGCATCTTCAGTTGTTTTTTTTCTCCGAGTTCATGACGCACACTTTCAAAACTTTTTTGGAAGCAATTAAAAAAAAGTATAAAAGTAATGAACAGAAAACATTTATCTCATTGTGCACATCACATTAATACACATGCAAGGTTGCCTTAATATCATCAGAGACTCTAGCATTTTAATTTTAATAATGCTTCATAAAATTAAATAAAGACTGGAGTATAAAAACTGAATAGTTTCAAATAAAATTATTTTTACCATTACCAATGCACTAAAACATCTGATACATGTTGCTTTTTACTCATTATGATCTACGAGAGCCTATAATTGAGTTGACTGCGATTATGAGATTGTGTGACTGTCATTAAATTTGCACGACACTTACAGCAAAGACAATTGAAATATTTTAAGCAAAATATCCTACACAAATCATGGCAAAGAATGTATGCAATTCACAGTTGTAAAAGAGGGCATCATAGTAGCCGAGGAGCGAAGAATGGAGGAGGCTTCAGACAGAAGAGCTAGGTGAAAGCCAAAAACATTGGGAAGCACAGACCTCGTGTGCAAAAGCTGTGGTAAAGACTGTCACTCAATGATAGGACTGCACAGCCACACGAAGAAATGCTATCCAGACCAACGGTGATGCTCCATCGTCTTGCGAGACGGAAGGAAGCCGATATGTATTAGTATGTATAATTTGAGAATTAATTACTGTTTTACTTCACTTAGACATGACTCATTGACTGAGTAGAAATTTCAGACACTGATTAAATGAGATTCGTACAATTTTCAGTGCATTCTTGTTATCTGTAGAGTTTTCTGTAACATTAGTATACTTAACTTTTCAAATGACATTTATATGTAAAATGTATACCAACCTTTACGTGTATAAACACCACAGACCCCCGAAAATTAATAAATCGTTGAATCCCATAATAGCTGATCCAACTGCCACTAAACTTGCTTGAGACGAGAAATCATTTTTTTTCTGTTATCAGAGAAATAAAAGTTAAAAATTATGTACGTACGTAATGAAAATTTTACATTTATCAAAATATGTATGCTTTAAGGTTATATTAAAGAAATGTGTTGCATTTTTAAAAAATAATTAAAAATAATTGATTTTATTAATTTAAAATAAATACATTACTAACGCCTTTCTATATAGACATTTAATGTTTCCTAATTTATTTTGTAATTGACACACAGACCATTCCAGCCTGTTTGCATTAATTTGAAAAGATGGATGTTTAAATTATATTGAGTTAAAATGAATTTTTGCATATATTATTCATTTATTTTTTTTTAAAATAAGATAGTTAAAAAGACAAAACTTTAGAAACATATTTCAAGAATTATGTGTGAATCCATTGACAAACATTTCCGGGGAGACTTTATTGTGGGGAGACTTTATTACACCGACCCCAAAAAAAAAGTTTCGTAGTAAAGCAAAATAAACAACACATAATATTAAAAATGAAATAATTAACCATTATCTAAAGTAATAACCCGTTAAATTTGAAGACTCTATAACCGTGATTCCCAAAGTGGGCGCTAGTCTCCCCTTGTGGGTGCTGAAGCGTTCCAGGTGGGCGGTGAAGGCCACGGGTCAATTTGGGGGGCGCTGACTACCTGCAAGGGGGCGGTGAAAGCTTAGAAAAAGGAAGAGCAGATTTAGAATAAAATGATTTATGTATTCCGCTCATAAGGTTTTATTTTTCTTAAAAAACGTTTTATGCGTTGGTTTGGTTACCGCATACTTCCTCACTTGCATTTAGTGTGGAGTTTTTGTGTGTGTGGATATGTGCAATAGCACACTTCCAGACTACAAGAACATTTGAAATAAAATTAACAGGGATAAAAAAGATAATGATCTATCTAATTTTCGAAACACTAAAATACAAATTTATCAAACAACTGACTTTGACGAAACTCTTTTTAACAGCAACCACGCAAGATGGCAATGGCTCTGCTAGCTTCTTACAATATTTCGTTATTGACTGCCAAATCGGGTAAACCTCATACTATTGGTGAAAAACAAATTATACCGGCTATAAATGAATTAATACGGCCTGTGATACATAAGCAAGCATCTGATATTATCAAGAAAAATTCGTTTAGCAATAATACAGTGCAAATAAGAATAGATAAAAAAGGCTCAAGGTGTTGAAAATGTGTGGCTATTTAAAAACATCTCTGTTTTCTATTCAATTTGAGGAGTCAACTTTGCCAGGAAATGAAGCTTTACTTTTGTCATACGTGCGGTTCACAAAGGAAGAACACATTTGCCAAGAATGATTATTTGATAAATATTTGCAAACTGATTCCAAAAAGTAACTACGAATAATGAATTTAAATTTTAATTCATAAGCGGCTACCAACAATTCTGGATGGAAAAGGAGATCCTGAAGTATGGGCTGTAATTTAAAATTTCTTAATTACATTTCCTCCATCAAATTTAGTGGAAAGTAGATTCAGTGCGGTAACTTATTAACAACCCCCCCCCAAAAAAAAACAAAACAACAACAACAAAAAAATAGAACAAAAAAAATGCAAATAGTCTATCGCGGATACTTAGATTACTGCTGACGAAAATAGAGGCGAGGATTACTAAATTGGTAGCAGCATACCAGGTTCATCTTCTCATTTACATGATTTCGATTTTTAAAAAAAACAACCTATTCTTTAATTGTGGAACCAGGTTACTGGTTATGATTCGCATGAATGCATTCAAATTGCAGTCAGTCAACATCGATCTGTTCTTAGACTTATTTATTTTCATACAAGAAAAAGGTTGCTTAAAGATGTATGTGGACCCAAACAGTGGCAAAAGTGTAGCATTAAAGTTTTTTAAAGCGTGGAAACGCCGCACCTAGCAAAAATCTCTAGCAGAAAAACTAACTGAACTTCTCCTTCAGGTCATAATCTGCTTTTAGGTTAAGCAGTGCTAACAGTATATCCTATGGGGCTTAATCAGCTTCTGCACTAAATTGCGAACTGAGTATATTGAAGAGTGGTTCCAGGTTGTTGAAGTCTTGGAACTTCCTTTCAAATTCCATAGCAAAGGCATCCAATTGAGCCTTGTACTTGTCAGCCATTTTACCAGAAACGGTTTTCTCTTTCAGCAAATGGAAATGGCAAAACCTGTTTACACCTGCTTGCCTGGAGAACAGTGAGAGTTTTGCCTGAAATTATTTTAACATACACATACATTTCATGTGCAAACAAGCTATTTAGCCTGATCTTTGACATTCAGTTCATTAAACTTTTCCACAATGTCAATGGCAAACATGAAGTCTGACTTACACTATTCATTAACTTTGGTAGTAACAAAATCACAAACAAAACCCTTCATCTCCAATAATATAACTATTTCTTCCTCGAGATCTCATACTCGCCTCAATAGCTTGCCCAGGCTCAGCCAGCGGACACTGCCGTGGTAGATAATATAATACTCAAATCTTCAAACAGTGCTTTTAACGCATGTGGTTAAATGCCCTGGCTGGTACAAAGTTTATCATACTAACAACTGCTTGAAATTGAACACAGCCTTACACAGACTTTCCTGATGGTTACCCCCAGTGGAGAGGTAAGAGTGTGTGGTCAGGCTGATATTCTGTGATTGTATTTTTTCCAGTTAAAGCACGCGCTCCATCAGTTGTTACACTTGCCATTTTGTTCCACACTAACACAGTTATTTCAACACAGTTCTCAACAGCATTGAATAAATCCTGGCCTGTAGCTGTTGAGTGGTTCAACACTAATTTCTTCTTCGTTAAGCTCGAAACGAGGATTTATTCCCCGTATACATACAAACAATTGTGCTGTTTCTATACATTGGTACTTTAATCCAGTGAGACAGTACCACAAAAAGTATTTGCTTGCATCTCGAAGTTGGTGCATCCAATTGTCACTTATTTGTTCAAAACGCCTGACATTATTTAAGTTCCCTTGATAAAAAAAAGTGTGTCAAATTGTCTTCTGCTCTGGACACATAATGCTCGCTGCACCTGTCAAGCATTTCTTGATGAACTCACACTGTTAGAAAAAGACTTGTTCCGTTTTACGATCTTATAGGGACATCTCCAAACTGGCTTCGGTTGCAGCATCTTGTATTTAAGACTGTTTGGTGAAAACATTTTGCTGCTTCTTTAAATTATTAACAAACTTCTTGCATTTCCTTTTTCTCGTCGTTTAATTGTGCCCGAAATACAAATATTTTGATTGGTGGTATTATTTCATGTCGTACTCCTTAAAAGACGCTCACACACTCATGGCACAGCAAGCAGGCTGCTTTTCTCCCAACGCTGGTGAAGCAATATTTAACAGTTAATTCGTCATTTAATAAAGAGATTCGTCCACAATCTTACTTTCTTTGGTAGCAACTCATTGTTAAATCGACGTCTATTAACTTTTAAATACACATTTTCATGACATAAGATCGCCACATGTAATATGTCTAAGGGCTGCATAATATATTCTGACTGGCCTCATTTAACCCGCGGACAGTAGTGTTGAATAATTTTCTTTTTAAATTCGAGTGCGCTGAGACACATTTTTTTCTGGAAAGCGGGCAGTAGGCCAAAAAAGTTTGGGAACCACTGCTCTATAATAATAGTTAAAGAAGGAATTATTTCCAAATTGCAAAGCAGTTTCATCAGCAAAGACATTAGGGTACATATAAATAAAAAAATATTTATTCCAAGACATAAACTTCTATTTGGAACGGTAGTAGAACACTTGGTATTGAAGTTAATTGGCGATTCCAAAAATATCTGATGGTCATATTCAAAGGGATCATTTATATGATCTTGATGTTTCTAAAGAACATAGTTGAATTATAAATATATATATTTTTATTGTTTATCACTTAAATAAAATAAGTAGCTAATTAAATTGTAATATGGTTATTGATATAATGAATGAATGAATTTATTTTTAATTACCGTATATACTCGTTATAAAGTCCGTTCGTTCATAAGCCGACCACCCCCTCTTTTGTAATTATAATAGTATAAAAAAGTGTATAACCCGCTCGCAAGCTGACCCCACCAAAATAATAGGACAGCTTAATCAAAATGGTACACATTTACAAGCTAAATCGGTCATTATGATTGTTGTACTTTGTACTGCCTCTCTTTATCTTTGTGCTCTTTTTTAGGCAATAGTTACAGGTATTTAAAAAAAATAATTCTTTGGTAAACAGTGGCGAAAGCGCGTACATTGAAATCGTTGTTGAAAACAAAATATGTAAAACACTTTATTAAAACATTCACAAAAATAAATAAAATTATTAAATAAGGTAAGAGGAGATATTTAGTGACATATTATAGCTTCTGGTAGAGCAGTCGAATCTTGTAGAATGTAGAAAAGGACATTAGTGATCTACAATAACATCATCGATATTCAATATCAATGCAGAAATCACCTATGACCAGCTCATAAGTCGACCCCCCCAACTTTTCCCCCTAGATTTTGCCCCTAAATGGTCTGTCTTAGAACGAGTTTATACGGTAGTTATTTGTGTCAGGACATTTCTTTTATAATTATTAAATTATTTTTAAAATGATTTTAAGAAGCAAACATCTTTCTAAAAAATTAAATAGTATATTATTTTTGTTTCTTTTCTAAAAATTCTGAAGTCTTAACAAAATAAGAATTTAATTTTAAAAGAGAAATACATACATTCTACAACATAATGATTTTAAAAAACAATGTAGTCAAATAAAATCTCCTTTCAATTTAAAATCGGAATATATTTTATTACATGAAAGCTCATGTGAAGGTGTGTGCCTTTATGTGTGTGTGTGTGAGTGTGTGTGTGTGTGTGTGTTCGTACTCAGAAATACCATCTGTAAGGTAAAAGATAAATATGAGCTTTTACCCGAATCCTGAGACTTCAAAAGCTATGTAAAAATTACGCAATAATTTTAAATCTCAAAAGTCGTATATTTTACACGCTTTTATTTAGCTTAAATTCTGTATATTCGTTTGGGTGTGTCAGAGAGAGAGAGAGTGTGTGTGATAGTGTCATATCGTTGACGCACTATGCAAACTCGTTTATTTTGGAATTTAACAGACACTAATTGTATTTGCAGTGATTATACAACAGTGCAAAATATCATTCGGTTTGGACAGTCAGCTGTCAGGTTATTTGCTTTTTTGTGCAAACTATCTTAGTATACAATTAAAACAATATATTTTTACGAAATGATGAGGAAATTAGCGTCCATAAACTTTATTTTTAAAAAGTATTTATTACTTACACATGTCCTTTGTATTTTAAATTTACAAATCAGTTCAGGGAAATTTTGATTACCTGCACATGATAGTTTGTATAGTTGTTTTGATAATTCTTTCCAACATACTATTCCATTTACTTTACCTGCAACATAGCAAGAAAGTACAATTCTTTTTGCTTCATATAAACTTAAATAACTATTTATGTCTACTTTACTATGTAATTATACATTAAATATTTTTAGATTGTTAATTGATAGAAACTGTTTTTATAATGTGTTTTTTGAATGAAAAAAACAGTAACATTTTATGAGTATAATGTATATAAATTATATCCATAAATTCAACAATTATTTACCTATAACAACTGGAGAATAAAAGACGGTTGAATTGGGATTGCCCCAACCTAAATGATTGGTTGCATTACAATAAAATCATGTGATAAATAATGCGTTTTATAGACATTTAACATTTTACAATGATCGTTCTTATAATTTATGTATAAATAATATGGCTAAAATATTAATTTTAGATACAGACCCAATATAAAAGGATCCTTGAGTTCATTTAATTTTATATTGATGTCATAGAAGTAAAATTACACAAGTTTTTCCCGGTATAAGACATATTACAAAATTATTTTCAAAAAAAGTATTGTCTTTTAATTTTTTTTAAAAACATATTATATTGATATTATTGTTAAAATTATTATTATTATTATTATTATTATTATTATTAGGTGATTTGTTTAGTTTAAATAAGTTATTATAAACAATATTTAATGGAGATACATTTTTAAAGAAATATTAAAACAGAAACAACAAAATGTGTTAGCTATTCATGTTTGCTTTACCGTCATTATTATTCAACTTGGTCCTGCTTGCAATGAAACTGAAAGTTTTTGCCCTGCTACTTATTAATCTGTGCAGTGTACTACTGTAGAACCATGTTGCATGATACTATTGCATCTATTAGACTAGCGTCCGATCTAACACAGGAACAAGTGTTATTTTTTTCTTCTTTTAATATATCTGGGTAATCACTAAGCTGGATGCTAGGGTAATCTACAATAGAACAAATAAATTATTTTTTAAATGTTATAAATGCAATATAATTATTGGAAATATAGGCATTGTTTCCTTTTTAATAAGGAGGACTCTTAAAAATATTTTATTTTTTAAAATTAAATCATTTTAATAACTTAAATCTATATAAAGTATGTATAAGTAGATACATAATGTTTATTTTCGAAAAAAGCAATAAAGGCTTACACTACTTGTTAATTATATTAGTAAGTATTTGTTTAAACCCATACACCTTTAAAGCAATATTGTACAATTCTTGAGGAAAGTAAAAATTAACTTTACCCAAATTTATTTAGATTGTCTTATTTACAACCAGGTGAAACATTACATCTCCACTATCTATAGGATATATTGTCACGACAACGTCATACACTCCTGGGTTACATTCATTTAGAGGTAAGCTCAACAAACATGTTGACCAATATCGCTGTTTGCTTTGGAAGTGATGTGATATCTGCTTGTTTCAACCATTACCTTTCTTTTTAAGGCCCATATCCTATTAACTCATGCACGCTTCGGATATGTATACGTCGTCAACGCTTCCAGATCTGAATATGTCGTCAACTTTTTCAAAACGCTCGTAAATACGTTTTCTGACTTGCTAGAGTGCTGAAATTTTCACAGTAGGTTTGGCTTGTGGGGAGGATTAAGCTATTTTTGTTTCAGATCGATCAAATGTATCGTAATTAAATTAATGCATTTTTTATTTATCTCTATATAAGCGGCCTGCTTTTGTTGACATTTTACACGTCACGCTGACGTAAGTTCAGACATCCGTGACCAGACCTCCCCCCCTCCGTTTTTACAGTAAAGGGGAGTTAAGGCAATCTAAGTCTGTAAATGTTTGTCGCGTTTAAGCATGACCCGACTTAACTGGGGTCAATCCATCGGTTTTGACCAATTTCTGACTTAAGCTTATAGACCAATCCAATTAAATTATATTAATAATAAAAAAGTAGAGATAATGCAATTTATCGTTTAAAATTATAAATACTTCAAAAATTGTTTCGGAATCTTTATGAAATTGAAAACTATTTTAATAAAACGTTAATGTTAAAGAGTTTAAATTTTTCATGAATGAAATTAAGGATTACGACACATTTGGTATCGCGTAAAAGTAGAACATAAAATGAACAAAACAACTTGTTTAAAAAGATGAGGCAAAGCTGCGTTGAGGAATGTAGAATCTCGCATAAAAAGGCAGAAAATAATATTTTTTAATTCACAAACTAAGTAATCACACAGAGGGACTCAGAACTTTTGTGTTAGTTAATCAAATTTTATATCTCACATTAAATCCCACAATCGATCACACTAAATATCAATAAAACTTATCGTTCTGAGTTCCCCTGTGTGACTACTTAGTTTGTGAGTAAAAAACTATTTTCTGCTTTTTCATGCGAGATTCTACATTCCTCACTGCAGCTTGGCCTCATATTTTTTTTAAAACGTTTTTTTGTTCATTTTATTAAATACAATACATGGCTAAATAACACGTTTGTTAATTTTTGCGTGAAAATGAAGGACGGCCTCATTTAGAATTTAGAATCTATTTTAAAGTGATTTTGTCTCCTTTTTATGTGCAATACAATTCATGCGAGCAATAAAATGTATGAACGGACTTCAAAATTCGTGATTTCATAACGACACAAACTTTAACAATTTTATAATTGAAAATAGAAAAGCCAAAATGTGTACCAAAAAAATCAATTTCAAATTAAGTCATTGAAAAAGGCTTGCGGAAAGTTTGACTATTATCAATGGACATAAAGCAATATATTTATAGCTTTTGTTTTTAGGACATTAACGTTTATTTCCGTAAATTTATTGGAAATATAAATTGTTAAATATATAATTTAAAAAAAATCAACTTTTAATTTTAAAGCAAGACACGTATCATAAGTAATATTTGCTCTTCCACCATTTAAAGCAAACTAATTTTCAAAGTTAAAATTTGGAAAATAAATAGCATTTCATTTATCAGCGATTTATTAAAAATAGAGATGTAAGGAAAACGTTTTTCCAATTACATGGTGATTAAAATTAAAATTTAAAAATAATTAAAAAATTGTTCACACGTATATGGTCTATTAAAACACTTGTATAAAAGCCTTGTCACCTTTTACTTTTCAACTCTCTCTCTCCCCCAACCCTGTTACATATTAGCCATTTTGTTGCTTTTTGCCTAACGATTTATATTTAAATATTTATTTTAAATAGCATAATAATATTCATTATTTTATGTATCTCAAGTTGAGATAGCTTTTGAGAATGATTGATAATTTATTTTTTTCAATGGAATACTTTCTTACACAAAATATTCTAGAAAACTGCTTATATTTTTTATTTTTATTTGTTATGACTTAGCATAAACAATGTTGTTAAATGAATAGCATTTTTTAAAATTAAAGTTATTTTATTTATACATCACAAATGCTGTTCTAAAACATTATTTCGTAACAGTGTGCTTTCAGCTTCAGTTTTCACATTTTCTTTAATTTATTATGACAGTGTCTTTCATATAATTTATCTACTTGTTTTTATAATATTTTTAAAACTTTTTTTTTACTCAACACCTCATGGATGATGTAGTTGTATTTAAGTTGTCAATTCGACAGTTATTTTTTCTTAGAAAATGCGATGTGCACAATAAATGGTTAATACTTCTATAAGGTAGTAAATATAAAAAGATTATAAAAAATATTTTTAAAATACCTTAAATAATGCTCCTGGGACTTAAAACATGCATTTCTCTGCTGGGGGTATTTTCGAAGATTTACAGGTAATATTGAGAGTATCAAGAAAACTATTTTTTTCTACAGAAAATATCTTTTGTAGCTGATTGAAGATTCGATTTAAACATTACTTTAGATCAGCGATCTTAATTAAAAAAACAAAACAAAACATGGCAGTGTATATTAACTAAAAGCATGGCTTTTATGTTTGAAGCTACAAATGTTTAAAAGAAATTATACCAAACGTTTTTTAATATATATATATATTAGTACATTATTAACAGCATTTAAAGATGTCAAAATCTACACTACTGTATAATCTAATTTATAAACTGTTAAATAAATACTAACCTATTATACATCTTCGTAAAATGTCATTTTCACGTTGAACATACCATTTCTTTCCAAGTCGTGTGCAATCTTTTTTTGAAGAATTGAACCAAATTGATATTTTGATATCAAAAAGAGACTCATAAATAGCTGCTTCGTAATATCTTTTCGAATCTGTTTCGCAAAAATTAATTGAACAATTTGCTGTATAATTTTTATCTTTCGAAACATACAATACAATGTTCGTGTCATATTTTGGCAATGAAAATTGAAATATCAAACTCTGTCTTCCATCATCTTCAAACTCCGTGCATAGTGATAATGCTAGTCCTAAATGGAAAGAGAGAAATGTAGTGTTCTGTTTTATAAAGTATATGTGTGTGTGTATGTGTGTGTGTGTGTGTGTGTCTGTTCGTCTGCGTTCGTTCTTGTGTGTGTTTGTGTGTTTAAATTATGATCATTTAACTATTCCATGATATGTAAATATATGCTTAAATTTAATAGTTTGTAGAACCATTTGTTTCATCTATGGAAACACTTGAAAATAATTGTTATTTTTTTTACTTCCTAGGACTATTTTAAGTGTAACTCTAATCCTTTTTGTGTATTAATAAATAAGACATGTTCAAAATATTTAAATGAAATTATTTTTTTTACGCGTTAGAGATTCAGCCTTGAGATATGGCATTGCATGTAGGTAACGAATTTGTTCGGTATCTTTTTCAAAATGAGAAACTATTTTAAAAACTTTCTATTGTTTCATATTGAAGGAAAAAGTCATCATGATAAAAACTAATTCATCCAATTAGGAATTCATAGCAATATATTACTTTAGAAGTTTTAAACAAATTAAATTATTACTTTAGGCAACCTTGCACACATATTCCAAACATTTTCCCCCGAAAAAGTGTCTGAATTTTTTAATGATTATGATATTAAATAAATTATCTTTAGATGCAATTACAGGTTATAAATCCTTTGCAGGCAAACATAGCTTTCCTTTTGCAGGGCCGGCATTTTATTGCTAATTTTTTTGGAACTGCAGAAGTAACGCCCTTATAATTATTAATGTTTTAATGTTATTAATTACATCAGCACTACATCGTTAAAAAATTGAGTCGACATACAATTTTGTTTTTTATAGTCTAGTACAGGGGTCGGTAAACTTTTTTGTTTGAGAAAACCATAAACACCACATATTTTGAAAAGTAATTCTGTGTAAGCCATACATTATGTTTAAAACTAAAAATTCAAGTAATGTGTGTTTTGTGTAATTTCAACACTAATAGTGCACTAAGTGTGTCTCTGCATTTATTTTAATTAAATTATGATATTTTTAAATGCATTTAAAAAGTAGATCAAATGAGTCTGAATAAACATTTTTTAAATAACCGAACATTTGTCTAAGGGCCAGATGCAGCCATTAATATAGCCACATCTTCCTCGCAAGCCATGGTTTCCCCATCCCTGGTCTAGTACCTTATATCTAGTACGTGTATCCAAATGTTTTCTCCAGAAAATCAAGAATAATTAGTTGGATTCATTTATTTTGTTCTCTTTGTAAGTTCTCAGCTGGGATACTTCAGATTTATTATTTTGTTTAAATATAAATTTCAATAAAATGTAAACACGATATTCATAAGTCACCGTTAAAACATATTAAGATTATATTTAGTTATATTTAAGAAACACTAATGCGGAAAATTAAATAATTAATCTTGACTCAATGTATTAAACAAAATTTTTGTTTTTCTTCACCCTTAAAAATAATCTTATTATTTCTTATCCTATAAGCATTTATTTCTAAAAGTTCAATGAGTTACGTATAAACAAAATTATGAAATGCATATATTTGTTTAGCCTTGAAATATCATGTTAAGGTAAAAATTGTAAATAAAACAAACTTTCATTTTCAGAGGTATGTTATGTTATGTAAAAAACTGAGAGGTACTTAAATATATCAATCGTTATGAATTCTTTTGGGTTATAAAGTACGTTTCCTTTTGAAAAATTTACTTTTCAAATGTGTATTATTTGAAAGAAAATCACTATATAAGTATATATATATATATATATATATATATATATATATATATATATATATATATATACATATACCTGGCATCAAAGTCCTCATTATCACCAATTCAAAACTAAGAATACATTTTAACCATACTTCTGTTGTTAGATAGCCTTTGAGATGCATCCCTTGTGCTGACTTAAAATAATTCAGACTAAACAGAATAAAAGATAGAAACGTAATCGTTAAAACTTACATAATCAACACCAGTTGAAAAAAAGCCAAATTAAAGAATGGATACTTATTTGAATTTAACCAATAATAGCTTTGTTTACTGCTCTTGTTTTTTCTTTATTATGTTTTTTACAACTTAAAAAATTTCAGTCTTTAGTGCAGGTATATATATACATGAATAAAACACATATTAACCAAAACAGAGATTTTTATAATTTTTATAAAATTATTTTTTTAATTATTTTTTTCTACATTTTGAACATTTTATTATGTAAGACTGTGTGTTAACATAAAAAAACCAATATAATATCTATGGGATTCGACAAGTATATCATAATAATAATAAATTATACAAAGAACAAATACACCATAGAAATGCAAAAAAAAACATTCAGAAAAAGTGGTTGCTAATTTGAAGATCAGATAGGAAGGTGATATTTAAAACATTTTGTAAATAAAACAATAAATCATATTCAAAGCAAGTGACAAAAAAGCGTTAAAACGTTAATGAATTGTTCAATATTTAATTTTTTTAAAAATTAAATGATTATTATACTTACTTGATTGAGTTAAACTTAAAAAAATCAGACACATTAAAAGTATGACATACCAATTCGATGGCATTCCTATTCTGAAAGTATAAAATATCTGCAAGATAATACTTACGTTTCATAAAAAAAGTCTTAAGTGCAAATCCCCTCTTTCATAACATACCACTTTAAATTAATTAATAGAAAAAGAAAAGGAAACAAAAATTAATTTCTTTATGTTTGATATTTTGATTTATCTACTGAATCACTTTGACTCAACATGTCAACAAAAAAAAATAAGAAAAAAAGTTAATATTTGATTAATTTCTTTATATTCATATGAAGGATGTGAAACAGAAACTAAATGTAACCTTTTTTATTATCAATGATTTATTAGTTAGTCAGAGGAAACCAATGCATAGTTGTGTAGGCGAATTAGTAATCACCTGTTTAATTCTGTTTTAAATAAAATTAACAATAAAACACATTTCAAACTAAGCTGTTCTTGTGTAATATATAGGTATGTCTGAGCTTAAATGTTTTTTTAGAAAAAAAATCATAAATATTGCACTGTCATAAATGATTGTAAGTGATCACGTTTCAAGCTATTACTATTTTTAACGTGAATGTTTATAAGAACCACTTTCTCTTGTACTTATTTCATTTTCTTTCTTTTGTTTGATGTTTTTAATTACACAGCTAAATTTGACGCCCGGTAATTTTACTGTCATAATAAAGATAACCCTTAGGGTAATCAACCTTAGCACAAATGAGTTAAATCTAAAATGTTATAAATGCAATATGATTAATTGAAATAGAGGCATTGTTTCCTTTTTAATAAGAAGGACCTTTAACATAATTGCTCTTAAAATTAAAATTTTTTGTAACATAAGTCTTTATAAATTAATTTTATATAGATACATAATTTTATATTACGTTTATTTTTGAAAAACGCATTATGACTAACACCACATAGTAAATTATTATTAGTAGCTATTTGTTATCACCCATACAACGTTAAAGCAATAATGTATAGTGCATGTGTAAAATAAAAATTAACTTTACCCAAATTTATTTTGATTTTCTTATTTATAACCAGATTGTCAATATGTGCATCAATTCTGTAGTTAGTAGTTCCTTTTGTTTTATCTATAAAAACACATAAATTAGATATTTTTTATAGATGAAAAAAATAATTAAAATTTTAAAAAAAAATTTAGAAATACCCATCAAAGCTAAATGAATTATTGGATAATGTTGTTGAATTTAACTTTGAAATAGTTTGTTTCTTTTTTTTTAATGTTGCTTCGTTATGTATTTTATAACATGAAACGCACACATGCACACAAACACATACACACACACACACACACACATATATATATATATATATATATATGTATATATATATATATCATAGTTGATAACGATTAAATTATATTTTAAAAATTGTTTTTATTTTCTGAAAATTGTATTTCGTTAAGCTGCCTTGTACCTTTTGAAATAAATAGAGGTAAAAGAAGATTTTTTTAAAAACTACGTTTTTATAAGTGGACTAAAAAGAAGAAAATAATTAAAAACTTATAAGTTCAAGTACTTTCATTTAATATGACTAAAAATGTTGGTCGGGTGTTTTCTTATAAAAATTAAAGATTTCTAATTTAGAAGGCAAAAGATAGATATATAAGTGAGAGAATTAGTGAACTGCATGTGTAAAACCTCATAAGCGCCCTTTCCACGTTTTTAGTCATATTAAATTAAAGTATATGAACTTATAACTTTTAAATTATTTGCTTATTTTAGTCCACTTATAAAAACATGTTTAAAAAAAAATTTTTTACTACTATTTATTTTATTCTTTTTAGTCTAAGTGTATGCTATGGTTAGTTTTGTCGCTTCCTTTTTATTATTGATTATTGAAGTATTGATTATGTTCAATATAATACGCATCGCGTGACAAACATTTACAGACTGTAGGTGACTGAACTCCTCTTGCTGTTAAACACGGGGATGTGGTCATCATTGGCTGGGGTGAACTCAGGTGGCACGTGGATGTCAACAATAGTAGACGGATACAGATGCTTTATAGAGATAAACTAACAATGCATAAATTTAATTACGGAAAATTAGATCGATCTGAAATTTTGATACAATGCATTGTCTTCCAAGATTTATCTGTGTTAAAATTTTGACATCTCTAGGACCATCAGAAATGGTTTACCTTTACGTTGTAAAATTTGAACTTTAGCGGACAGGAACGCAATTTTGCGGACAGGAAGTTTCAGGAACGAAATTTTGCTAACAGGAACGAAAGCAAGGCGGACAGGAACGAACGCAAGGACAGGAACGAAAGCAAGTTAATAAAAACGTGTTAAAAATAATATATCTACCTTATTAGACAGGTTAAGAATAATAAATAATAATAAAAACAACAAATATATAAGAGAAAAGGAAACACGCTAAGAAAAGAGGGTGCTAAATTGGAGATCTGGATTAAAAATAATAATTTAAACAAATGCTGAATAGAAATATATAGTTAAAACAAGTGAAGGAAATATTTTATAATTTAATGAATTTTATAATATTTAATTTTAAAAGAAACCAAATTGATATTTTACTTTCTAGATTGAGTTAAACTTGAAAAAAAATCAGATATATTAAACATATGAAATACTAATTCAATGCCATTACATTTTAAGACAGTATATTTTGGTTTGCAAGATAATACTTACGATTCATCTAAAGTCTTAAGTAAAAAGCCACTGTTTCATAAGATACCACTTAATTTAATTAACGATAAAAGAAAAGGAAACAAAAATAAAACACTAATTTTTTTCATTTTCGATACTCTTAATAATCTGCTGAATCACTTTGACATACCGTGTTTAATGAAAACAAATTAGTTTTAATATTTCATTTATTATATATATATATATTATTGTTAAATTAGTGAGTTAGACTATATACGTTTTTATTTGATTTCTTATTCAAAAGTTTTTTTCAATAATTGAATACAATAGAGCAAACCGAAGAGCAAATAACGTCAATGGTTATCATATATATATATATATATATATATATATATATATATATATATATATATATATATATATATATATACATATATATATATATACATATATATATATATATATATATATATATATATATATATATATATATATATATATATAACTATACATATCTATATTTAATATATAAAGCTCAGTTGGTGTTTGTATCTTTGTACGTTTGTCTAATGTATGTTTGTATCTTTCACTTTTCGACTTTCTGTTACACAGCCACGGAAAAACCAAATGACAGACGTGGACCAAATTTGACCGGACGGTACCTTTTAACCTGCAGGTGGTTTTAAGATAGTTTTTGTAATTGTCCCTTATTCCTAAAAGCCGTAAATTAAAAAATAAAATAAAATGCAGAGATAAATAATGAAAAATTTAACCTCATTTCTATAATGGACAACTTTAGGCAATAGAAAAAACCACGTGTCCTTTATTGCCATTAACAGAATACGATATGAGTGGAAATAACAAAGAAATGTATGAAATACTGTAATAGAAAATAACTTGTGGCCTATACTGTCATGTACACAATACGATATGAAAATAAATAACAAAGAGATGTACGAAATACTGAAATAGAAAAGAACTTTTATATTGTATTGCCATGAACACAATACGATATGAACAGCTAAATATGAAAGATTTCCTTGTACACCACATTTTTAGTGTAGCAGGTGGAGCTGTCGTGGAGCAGTTTCCCTTGTTTAGGACCATCTGCCACATGTACCTTTACATCTGCTGATCTGCGTAGACGGGAGAAAGCAACGTATAATTACCCGTGGCTAAACACAGATTGTGGTAGGTAGATACCGACCTTATCCAGTGTCTGGCCATGCGATTTGCTTATGGTCATTGCGAAAGCTAACATCACAGGGAATTGCCTTCTCCATAGAACGAAATGCAAGTCTGTGGTTGTCGGGGCAATGCCCACGGGTGGAATGAATAGAGTGCGACCTTTTGTCACTTCCGGACAGAAGTTCAGCGATGATGAGGTTGGGTTTGAGGTCCCTAACCACAATCTGGTGCCGTTGCACAGACCTCGTTTGATGTTCAAATTGCGAAGAATTATAATTGCTCCGACTTTTAATGTTAATTGATGAAGCGGCATTCCCGAAGGTGCCAATTGATGTAGAAATTCCACGGGATAATTGTTTTCATCATCTGGGGTGCAGTCGTCGATGGAGTCGGAACTTAAGTATGCCCAGGTTCTCCTTCAAGTAAATGCAGAACCTGATTATTGATAAGGTCCACATCGGCATTTGTAGGGCAGAGAATAGCCTTATTTGCAAATTCTTCCGCATCTCTGGCTAGAAGTCGTTAACCGAAGATTTCGGAAACAATAGATCCTGTGCAGACCATATGGGCTGGAGCTTCATACATATTCTCTTCGAATCCATGTTCATTGGTTAATGTTCCATTGCCTAGCTCAATTAACCAAGACGTAAATTCTGGATCAATAGATCGCACATTACTTGTCAATGTGAGAATTGTAAATTTAGACCAAAGCTCGTTAAACTTAATACTCGCTTCGACAATAGCGGCCCTGGTTCCATGAGCAACAACGGGCAAGGTTTGTCTGAATTCCCCACCCAAGAGAATGGTTTTTCCACCGAAAGGTTTGTCATTTTGCATGATATCTTGTAAGAGTTTATTCACGCATTTCAATGCGTCCTTAGAGGCCATCATGGATTCATCCCAAATGATTATTGTGGCTCTTCGGAGAATGTCAGCATCGGTGGAGGTCATTCTCATTCTGGGGTTTGAGGTGTCGATAATTTGGACGGGAAGTTGAAATTGGGAATGATACGTCCGACCTCCTTCCAGTAAATTGGCCGCGATTCCAGTTGATGCAGTAGCTAAAGCAATCTTCTGTTACCCTTTATAGGATGCAAGCAAGGCTGTGTACAAATATGTTTTACCACTGCCACCAGGTCCGTCAACGTCAAGAAAGTAACACCTATGACGAAGATGATCATTGGCTGCGGCTGCCATAATTTCATCAAATGCGTGTCTCTGCTGTCCATTGCGACTCCGTACCATGTCCGTTGCTTTGCTGAGCTGTTGGACCGGATCAAAAACGCTGTCCTGTATGTCTTCCACGTGACTTTGTGGAACTGGTAAACCGAAATTCTCGCAGGTTTTCCTATTGGCAATAAAGATCAATTGAATATCAGTAAGGGCCAAATTGAGGCAGTGTTTGCAATTCACTTCATGATGAAACTGCAACGTAAGATGTTCATAAATTTATTCTTTATATTTCTGAAACAATTGTGGAATATTTGAAGGAGATGCGAGCAGGCACATATGTGCAAATAATTCCCGCAGGACAGCTGGTCTCTTTTCGACAACTGCATCATGTAACGTCATATCCCAGACCTGCTCGTCATTGAAGAGGCCTCGGTGTTGTGCAGCTTCCTTGAATGTTGGATATGTAATACCATGGACGGTCCGAAGGTCCTCAAAGGAAGTTGCACCTGGCACATGAAGGAGAAGTAAGCGGAAGCAGAAGCGCTGAATGTCTGACGCTAAACTGACATAGTACATACGACCAATTATTCTGTCAGCACCCCTTTGCCTTCTCTACCATGTTCTGGTCCTCTCGTGAAAAACATAATGTTCAGGTATGTCAGTGTATAGTATACCTGTAGCCATCTGGTATTGTTGATTTAGTTTGAACCATGCCGTTTAAGTAGTGTCTCTCAAAGCTGCGTTCTGTGCTGCAACCTCAACGTTATCAGTAGTAAAAACTACTGATTGCTCGACAGGGACATGAACTTGGAGTCTGATAATTGCATGAGACTGCTTGTACACGTGGAACCCAAAAAGGCTTCAAGCAGCCTCAGGTGCGCTCACATATCCAGAGTCAATAAAGGAGGTGATCTCATCGTGGTTCAGGGTCCTGTGTTCTTTAATGCAGATATTTGACGCTTTTTGTGGAAGCACAGCTCTCGACGTTGGTATGACAGTTGTACTTTAGGCTGAGGTACGGATTGTAAGGAACGACCCATGAGTTGTCAATTTCTCGGCAATTGGCGATTGCTGTTACACCATTGTTCCGTCGCCTATATTTGGGATAAACGTCAACATTAATGATAGTTTCTTCACAGAACGGCTTCGGAAACTTCTTCGAACAGGATCCATCAACCATGCATGGAGAGTTCATGTTGTATTTCCCATAGGGCCCATGAATCATGTGTTTGGTGACTATTTCGTGCAGTCGAGGCTGTGTTGCACTGTCTGGTATTTCTGCAGAAATCATTCTATCCATTTGTTTACCGTCGTTAGGCTTGTCCTCGCTGCATATAATTAATAGTATGTGAGCGTGTGGAAGCCCACGTTTCTGGAACTCAATGACATGGATTTTTTCTATTGGTTTTTCAAGAACGTGATGTTTTACAATGTCATCTAGAAGAGCATCCAGTTTAAGTTTGAAAACGCGTGCAACCAAATCTGGACGAAATTCCACTGATTGGCCTTGTTGTAAATTGGTGACAATTTCAGGCCATTTTGGTTTGAATGCGATTGTAATGAAGAAGTCGGGTTTCCCGCACTTTCTAACAATCGTCATGGCGTCTTGATAATTTTGGAGCATGTTCCTGGGGCTTCCCTGCAAGGATGAAGGAAGTATTAGTGGTTGGCCTGGCATAAGGCCTTGTTGTCTCGCTTCAGTTTGCAAGAAATCCATCAAGCCAGTGTACTTTTCTACCCATATTTTTGACTGATTTCGTCGCACAAAATTGAGTCTGTTTCCCTCCGTTTTGATGTAGCTATCCACAAAATATTGGAGGGTAAGTTTTCCAGCACTCAGGAAAGGATTAAATTCGTCTCTGATGGCAAATCGCTTGCCGTAATACTGCATTTGAGTGACTCTTGTTCTGGGATTCGTGGGTGATGGCCGACGCAAGCTTCTTATACTCGTAGGATTATATTGAAATTTAATATCTGGTGTACAGCTTTGTTCCCCATACGGGAATAACACAGGGTAGACCATGGGATCCAAGTTGGGGTCGATAATGCTGATTCTTTGTGTTTTACTTGCGTGTGAAATTGTTTTGTAGTGTATTATGATGTCCCGTTCAAGAGGAGGTTCTCCATCCGCATTTTGGAAAACGAAAGCCACTTCATTGGACCGTTCAGCATTGTAACGCCTTTGGTCATCGTTTCTATCATGAATGATGGCCAGAGACACAGTTGTAGGTAGTGTATTCCGTAAAGCTGCTTCCGCCAGACATTCTTGTTCCACTTCACACAGCATTTTGCATGCATCTGCAAATGGATTGTTGTCGGTCATGAATGAGCTCAGGAGCGCCATGAGATCGCGGTTGCATGTAGAGTTAGGTCGCATTTTCTTCCTTTGTTCCGCAGCTTCATCAGGATCAAGGATATACAGCTGAGCAAATTGATGACGATCATCATTGTCAGGATGCAGAGCCCCAGATCTGTGGTAAATCTGTCCGTGGATACGAAAGCAGTAGGGCCCGTATCCGGGAGGAGGAGCAATTTTAATACCCATTGACGCAAAGGCTAAGGCGCTATTAATAGACCTGATGTTGTCCATGAAGTTTTGGGAATGCTCGTGTTCCCCCGTTATGAGCGTTCTCAGTAAAGGTGATATGCGGATGGGATCTAGCGTCACTTTTCCTTTCTGGCAGCACGTGGTAAATAATTTGTCCGCAGGATGTTCGCCAGGAAAATGTTTGGCATCGCAGAATGTGCACAGCAAATGTAAATTGCACAGAAATGTTGCTGGACGTTGTCATTTATGAAGTCACTTCCGGTGGCTCCATCCAGATGATGAGGTGCAGGTACTTGCCGAAGTGTTGCTGACCGGCGTCGTTTATTAGTGACTGCTAATTCCCGTCTACGGGACCGTTGTTCGTCGGTTTCACTTGCTGTTCGAATGCGATCTTGTTGGTTTCGCGTTTCTGGTCGTCGGGATGCCTCCTCGTGTGTTTCTGTTCTTTTTCGATTCCTGTTATGTTCGTTTCTGCGACGTTTTCTATCGGCAATTTCGGCTTCATCGAATGTTCTTTTTCGAGGCATAGTTGTCTCGTGGTAAAACGCGAATGTTTGTAAATTTGTGGAGTTGAAGAAGAAATAGTAAAGCAATGCGAACGTGACATTGACGATGGGTACAGGCGTAGGAGAACGGTGTCGTACCTTGAATTCGGCGCAGCAATGCAGTTGGCAGTGGGTCAAGAAGCGAAGACCGACACACCGACATCAACCGGTTGATGGTGACTTACATCATGATTTATAACGGAGACAAACACACATAGGCTGGTGGCCGATGTTAGACTCAACACAAATGTGTGTTTGTGTGTACACAAATGCTTACCTCACAGGTTCATGCGTTGTTTCGGTAATTGACGTTCTGAGCTAATATAATGACGTCATATAATATTTTTATTTTATGGTGAACATTTTTAATTTATTTATAATCATTTTGCGCGCCTTTTTTTTGTGCACCTATCCAGCACCTTTGAGCACGCCTTTCGACGGGGAGACACACGCATACTTAGGGCGATTATGTATTAGATTACTGTGCACACATTTTCGTGTACGCATCTTAAATTTAGCAGTGTCCTATTATTATAGCATTTATATCTTGTTTGTCTTTTACATACGCTATACACTTATACTATTTAAACTTAGGCTACCGGACCTAATAACATAAGTAGATTAAACTAAATAAAGTGATCCTGAAAACGCTTAATTATTTTGTATTGGGAAATGAATGTGTTATGTTCATTCCTTTGTAGTTGGATTAACATAGACCATTTTAAAAATCAATTATTGTCATGGTTTTACATGCTTTTTTAAACAGACATTTGATTTGTTTTGTTGTTTTTTTTAATGTAAAGTTTCAAATGCGTTTTTTAACAGACATTTGATTCGTTTTAGTTTTTTTTTAATGTGGAATATAATTTCTTTATTTTTTTAGAAACAAAATCTGTTGTTGGGCCATGAAAGTGACTCAAAAAAGAATTACATTCCATTATAATATACCAATTGAATAAAGCCGTAAATTTAAATCGTAAATGTAGACACAAATAAATAACAATTAAAATATTATTTCCATGTTATAACAACTATAAATATATTACAAAAGTAGAGCTATTTTTGGTCCAGTATGTATGAGCAGACCTTTTATTAAGCCAGAATATTTCTATAACCATTTATTATTATTGCTAAATACGGTGCGCAACATTTTTTTGAATTATTTTTAAAACGACTGCTTTAGTTTCTTTCAAGTATTTTAGAAAGTACATTTCACATATAAAATTTATAATTTAATTTATTGGCGCTATAGGTTAAGTAGATTTTGCCTTTGAGGGGGTAGATCCATATTATCTTTATCTCATAGACGCAAATATTGTATTAATTACAATTGTGTTACGATGTAGTGTCGTAAATATATAAGAGCTTTTTTAGTGACGACAGTGGCAGAGATATTTTGGAAAAATGTCAACAAAGCAGTGGCCTTTTTTTAATGGATACAAACAAACAAACATACAAACATCAACTGATCATTTTATATTACATATGCGTTTAAATTATTTTAATTCCCTTTTTTTTAACGATGCATTGTATTAATATTTTACATGTGTGAATGAAATTGCGATTTTTAAAAATGTAATTCATAATTAGACATTTAATTAAAAACCATATATGTAGCGAGTTTATTTTATGTTGAAAGCGATGGCCTATGTCAAATAAACTGACACTTTAAAACAGTTTACATAAGCTATATATACACTATACATTATAAACTTTCGCTACCGAACGTATTAACAGAAGTTGATTAAATTTAATAAAGTGATCCTGAAAACGCTTAATTAATATTAATTGCGAATTGAGCATGTCATTTTCATTCCTTTGTAGTCGGAATAGCATAGGCCATTTCTAAAATTGCTTTTTAATCATTTTCCTGATGCACAGATGTACAGACGGTTGAATCTTTTTTTTTATTATTTTTTTTTCAGATATAAAATATGGTGTGTGTGTGCATTGAATATAATTTACAAAATATGATGCCTTATCAGAAATAGGGAAGGAACAAAAGGTTCCCCTTTGAAATTATACACATTGCATAAAAACCTTAAATATAAATCGTAAAATATAGAGACATAACAATGTGAAATATTATTTCCCTGTTGGTACAACTATTAATACTTTAAAAGGAAGAGTTATTTTGGTCCAGTACATTTACTTTATAACAATACTTTATTTTATGCGCCCAGCTTTCTATAATGTTTTATTTTATAAATATGGTGTGCACACATTCTTGACATCATTTTAATACGACTGCTTTTGTCTTTTTTTTAGAAGTATTTTAGAAAGTACATTTATAATTTTTTTTATTTGCGGTATGAGTTATTTAGCTTTTGTCTTTTTAAGGGTTAGTGCCACTTGTTCTTTATCTCAAAGTCGTGGTTACAATTATTATATTACTTACAACTGTGATACCATGCAGTTTCATAATTATATATTAAATATTTGAGTGACGAGGGTGGTAGAGCTCTTTCGGAAAACCTATACGTTATTTGTATTTTGTACAAGTGGGAATGAAATAGTAAATTTAGTTGTTATGGTCGTCAAGATTCATTATTTAATTATTCATATGTTTTAGATAGTAAGGTAATGTTAAAAGGCACTGCATTAAGTGAAAACAACTCACGCATTAAAATAGCATATCTCTGTTTTCCAAAAGATTTTAACTAATAGATTAATCAGAAATTTAACTTGGCATATAAAGATTGTATAAACCAGCAACTAATACTGTAATAAAGTGTCAGTACACTACCGCTACTAAGTGCGGGTATAATTCTAGTATCTCTATATATACATATAAGACGCATTTGTTGTATGTCTGTTTCCTTATAACTCAAGATCCAGACAACCAAATAACGTGAAATTTGGTACACGTACACAAAATTACACCGAAAAGTTTATTAAACAGGTTTCGTTCCATATATATAAGATACTGGGGACCGGGGCCCAAAATGTAGTTTTTTCTTATATGAGCTATACAAAATAAAAATTATTGAAAATTAAGACGTAAAATAATAAACATTTTGGTGTTGAGATTAACAAGAAGGCGTTTATCGCCATAAAATAATGTGACGTGACGTCATAGTTTGAGTTCATATTAATTTGTAAATAGAAAACAAAGAAAAAGAGCAGTGGTTATTTTAATGAAATTTTTGTTAATGTTAATATCCCGCTGTGTGTGTGTTTAAGTATGTTTGTTCACGTGTTTGAATCAGTGAGTGTGTGTGTTTTTGTTGTGAACTAAATGTTATGAAACGATTTATTCTTATGTTTGTTAATGTTGCGCCTCTAACAAGATTACGTATATGTTTTTAACATTTGTTTGCTAATTACATTTTTTGTGGCGGCGGCCCAGCAAATATGATGAGAGTGGTCATCGTCGATCACGACGGACGAACAACAACACATCTTTTTGACTTTACACTGTTTCTTTTCTGTATTTTCTATATGTATTTTATCCAGTCGTTCAATCAAGCTTTCTCCTTTTATTGGTGAGGGTAGGAGTTAATAATATCATCCATCCCTTGGTGACATAAAAACTATAGCTTAGCAACTGTGTTTATACTTTTTGCATAACTTAAAATAAACCAGGAAGGTGTATTTTAAGCTCAAACCTTACGTTTCGAAATGTTTCTTTAAAACAAATAAACCCCATACACACCTGATATAACATTAATCTCTATATATTAAATGGGAAAGGTTCTTAAACAGGTTTCTTTCCATATATATAAGATACTGGGGACCGGGGGCCCAAAATGTAGTCTTTTCTTAATATGAGCTATATAAAAAATAATAATAAAAAATTCTCCTTTTTCCCGTGTAGGTGAATGAAACTTTCGGTGGTTGTTAAATAACATTCGGTAATGGTAACAGGTAATAGAATTAACTAAATTATCACATATTGGGTGCCGGGGGCAAAAATGTAGGTTTTTTTCTTATATTTAAAACTGACTCAACACTAATTCTCCAACTTCTCGTGAAGGTAGAAGCATGAAACTTTGGGAACTTGCTGAATACACTCTTATGACGATAATTGGGGAAAACGAATGTAACTATTTCCACTCATGAGTTGCCGGGGGCCCCAAAATCGTTTTTTCCTTATGTGGGCTATTTAAAACTGTATCAACACCAATTCCTCATATTCCCATGTAGGTAGTATCATGAAAATTTGGAAAGTCGTTCAGTACCCTCCCGCAATGGTAACAGTCGAAAGAAAATATAAAACTATCACTAACGCGGGCGGGGTCCAAACGTAGTTTTTTTTCTTCTTAAATGAGCTATATAAATCAGTCATACAGAATGGGACAGCGATAAAGCTTTAAATTAAATACAAAATACACAAACAAATTGTGCAATTAAAACAATAAATTTGAGCTTTATTTTAAACTAAAACGACAATAGACGTTTCGGCTAATGTCTTCATCAGTACATTAACATAATATAGGTACTTACACATATTTAAATTCTTAAATTATATTATATCATAAAATAATTTAAAATATTCATGTAAATGTAAAATAAAATGAAAGGAAAAACAAAAACAAACAAGGACACAGGATATAGAAAAAAGGAAGAAGTATTTAACGTTTCAGTTAAAACTACAACGTGAAAAAGATTATGCAGTTAGGTAAAATTGTGAATTTGGTTAATTCCATATAGAGCCAACGTACCAAATCATTTTATAAGTCTATTTTCCATGTGGTTTCTATCATGGGTATTGTTTGCATATAAAATACCAGTAACTGCAACATCTGAAATACTCATGGCTGACCCTCTAACTCAGCAGGTCTTCAAAAAACCTCTTATTTTTGCTTTCTGGAGAGATAGAAGCCTGAGAGATATACTTGTAAGAAGTCACCTTCCCACAATGAAAGCACATATTGGAACAAAAGGCTGCAACCGTAACCGTTGCAATACTTGTCCATATGTGATTGAAATTAACCACATTTCTTTCCCTCTTGAAAACTTCATAATAAAAGATGGATTCACTTGCACAAGTCGCAACGTGTTTTATGCAATTTTTTGCAAGAGGTTTAATAATATATACGTGGGGGAGACAGGTCGTCGTCCATGAGATGGGTTTCGAGAACACCTGTATAATATAAACAAACAGGCTGAATGTCCTGTATCTAAACATTTTAACAGTTTTGACCATGACGGTATTTCAGATGTTGCAGTTACTGGTATTTTATATGCAAACTAAAAACGTGGGGCGGGCGCTTATGAGGTTTAACATATGCAGCTCACTCATACTCTCACTTATATATCTCTCTTTTGCCTTCTAAATTAGAAATCTTTAATTTTTATACCAAACACCCGCCCCACGTTTTTAGTCATATTAAATGAAAGTACTTGAACTTATAAGTTTTAAATTATTTTTTTTCTTTTTAGTCCGCTTATAAAAACGTGGTTTTTAAAAATCTTTTTTTTTACTTCTATTTATTTTATTCTTTTTAGTCCACTTATAACAACCTGGTTTTTAAAAATATTTTTTTACCTATATTTATTTTACCAAACACCTCAAAAGCGCCCGCCCAACGTTTTAAAAACATTGTGATGTGGTCACGGGGTGAACTCATGAATGTCGACAAAAGCAAACGGTACAGATGCTTATATATAGAATCTAGATAAACTAAAAAATTCAAAAAATTAATATCGGTACATTTGATCGATCTGAAATTTTGATTCAATGCATTGCCATCCAAGATCTATCTGTGGTAAAATTTTCAGATCTCTAGGACCATCAAAAGTGGATCAATTTTACGTTGGCAGATTTGAAAAAATCTTGGACAAACCAACAAACAAACAAACTAACAAACGGGAACGAAAGCGAGTTAATAAAAACGTGGTAATTATCAGTCACTGGGTGGTCAGAGGTCTGAATGTAGTTGTTTTTTTCCATATATAAAACTGGCTCATCAATAATTCTCCAACTTACCGTGTAAGTAGAAGAATGAAACTTTGGAAAGTTTTTGAGTACCCTCGCGCGATGGTAACATGCGAAAAAAAATTATCACTCACTAGGGGGGCTTTGGCCAAAATGAAGGTTTTTTCCTAATATGAGCTATATAAAACAGACTCATCATTAAATATCCAATTTCCCGTGTACGTAGGAGCATGAAATTTTTGGAAGTTGTTGAGTACTCTCCCGCAATGATAACATACGAAAAAATTAAATTATCAGCTCGATAGGATGCAAATAAACAGGTTTGTACGCCTCTACAGAAAACCTTATTTTAAAATCGGGAAAGCCGGGTACTTGTCCCTATTATATAGCTATAAAACGCATTTGTTGTCTGTCTGTTTGTCTGTTCCCTTACAAATCAAGATCAAGACAACCAAATAACGTGAAATTTAGTACACGTATACAAAATTACATTGGAAAGGTTCTTAAACAGTTTTTGTTGCATATATATAAGATACTGGGGCCCGGGGGCAAAAATATAGTTTTTTCCTTATATAAGCTATATAAAACTTTTTAAAAAAAATCCTATTTCCCTCGAAGGTAGAAGCATGAAACTTTCGGTGGTTGTTAAGTAAAATTTGGCAATGTTAAAAAGGAAAAACATTATATAAACTATCACTTACTGGGGGCCGGGGGCAAAAATGTATTTTTTTCTTATATTTAAAACTGATTCAACACTAATTCTCCAATTTCCCGTAGAAGGTAGAAGCATGAATATTGGACATTTGCTGAATAACTCTTATGACGATAATTGGTGAAAAAGGATGTAAAAACTTTAACTCTTGGGTAGCCGGGGGCCCAAAACCATTTTTTCCCTAATATGGGCTATATAAAACTGAATCAACACTAATTATTCATCTTTCCGTGTAGGTAGACGCATGAAACTTTGGAAAGTTGTTGAGTACCCTCCCACAATGGTAACAGTTGAAACAAAAATACAATTATCACTAATTGGGGGGGTTGGGGGCCCAAACTTAGTTATTTTCTTAAATGAGCTATATAAATCAGGCTCATCATTAAGTCTCCAGTTTCCTGTTTAGGTAGGAGCAAGATAATTTGGGAAGTTGTTGAGTGCCCTCCCAAAATGCTAACTGGCGAAAAAAAATTAAATTATCACTCACTAGGGGGCCAGGGGCCTGAATGTAGTTTTCCATATATATAAGATATTGCGGCTAAGCACGTCCGTCGTTAGTCAGTGTGTCGCTATGACAATAATTATATTTATTCATTTATTTAGGATAAACCTATAAAAGGGTGGGGGGCTATGGCTATACCATAAATTTAACGTATAGTGTGACATCAACCGTAACTACGCCACTGATTGTTTAATATGTATGTCGCCATGTTAAACTTTTGTTTATAGCCCAATCTTAACGACATTTTGAAGGCGGCTTCCTTGGGCTACCCGAAACCGATGAACGAACTTATTTCGAGTGTATAGCACCAATTTCGGTCGCCATACAGACTTGGAGACACCATGCTTTTCTCATGGGCAGTTTTATGTGGCCTGCTCCAGAGTGGGCAAAGAAAAAAAACTTTCTGTACACACTCCATATGGAACTGCCACAAATTTTGTCTATCACATTGCTTTAAGATAAATTTACCCTTTTATTTCATGCAAAAAAAGAGTTTTGTACGCTTCTACAGAAAACCTTTTAAACCTTGGTAAGGCCGGATACTTTCTCCTACTAATACTACTACTAGTAGTACATATATAAAAATCAAATATTGTTTATTTACGTAAGGTTGGTCACTTTTTCATTGCCAGGCATACTTTTTACATGGATTGATGGATCTCGACCAACTTGGCACATATATGCATCATTATCCTGGTCAAAATACAGATGACTTTTTTATATTACAGCAGTCACAATTTAGAAAGGGAATTTTTAAAAATATTTTCAATTAAATTGCGAATAAATCCAATGTAAATTTTCATAACTATTATTATTTTAATGAAACAAGAGTTATCATTCTTTTTTTATTCGATACTTCTACAAATAGATACAAAATATTCAGGTTTTAAATTTAATGTTATTTCCTAGAAATGATTGTAACCACTTAAAATCGTTTAAATATGTATAAATAAGCCCTAAAATTATTTTGTTACGACCCAAAGTTTATTTTAATTTGTTTTCTTTTATAATTTAATTTTCTATTTATTTTAATTTCGAATATCGAATACAATTATAATTTAGAATTGTTTTCAAACAACGACGATTACGTTTTTCTGTACATTTCTAGAAAGGTAAGCGTTATTCGCATGGTTTAGGCAGTGTCTAACATTATCCGCACGGTTGCGGCGATGTGGTCTAAGTGATAATGCGCTGTGACTGTGGTACCAAGACCCTAAAAAATCGGTCACGGGTTCGATTTCTGCTGCTGGCGAGTTTACTCAGCTCCCACTGGTCACCCCTACGGATAGATGATGCTCGTTAGCCTCCACTGCCTTGAGGCCACACCCGCTACTCGGAGTTAACCCTGACAGAAAAAAGGTAATGGAGCACCTACAGTGAACAATGGCCAATGGCAGCCAAGCTGTATCGACGCAAGTTGGTTACACCATTGACGTGGGGAGGGAGGATATGCTGTATGGGCAGCAGCTAATTCTCCGTAATACCCGCGTCGCCGCAAGGTGTCGACAAAACACGGTAAGCAGCAGTTACCGTTCTTAAACGTAGAGCCTAAGTATCACTGGACAGCTACCCCCCGCCTTAAACTGGGCAGGCACCAGTCAAATAGGTGCTATCCCGTCATGGCCTGCCTTCTCCACTGGTTGCGTGCAGATTAGAGTTCCACTTAACAAGTGGGCCATAAACCCCTGCACCAAGCATAATAAAACATAAAAAGAAGACTCCAGCTCTTCGAATCGCTAGCTGAAACGTAAGGACTATGTGTCCAGGCATCACTGATGACCTGCAGTCAATAAACGACACACGAAAGACAGGTTTAATCGATAGAGATCTCAAGAAGCATGCCTTCAGGAGACCAGGCTCCCAGACAAGGGATCACTAAAAGAGGCAAATTACACCTACGTCTGGCAAGGCAGACCAACAGACTGCATGATGTAGGTTTCGCGGTTAAAAACACCCTTCAACCATCCATTGAACCCCCGTCAGAGAGGATCATCACTCTAAGACTCAAAACTGCAGCGGGCCCAGCAATCATTCTTAGTGTGTATGCCCCAACTCTCTGTTTAACCCCAGAAGCGAAGGGCCAGTTCTATGGAGCTTTTGACCAGGCAATAGCCAGCATCCACAAGGATGATGTAATTTATCTCCTAGGAGATTTCAATGCTAGAGTGGGGCGCGACCACGTAGCCTGTCCCAAATGCCTTGGACTATTTGGAAGAGGAAAGATAAATGAGAACGGAAAGAGGCTTCTGGAACTGTACTGCTCACAAGGCTTGTGTGTGACCAACACTTTCTTCAAATGCAAGGATATACGCCAAGTATTGTGGAGACACCCTCGATCGTGCAAATGGCACCATCTGGACCTCATCATCACCAGACGTGCACAACTGGCTAGCGTCCTACTCACCGCAGCTATCACAGCGCCGACCGCGACACGGATCACTCCCTTGTGGCCAGCAAGGTACGAATTATGAGGAAAAACTCGTACCACTCCAAGAAAAAGAAATTTCCACGCATCAACACCTTCTGCATGAAAGACTCTGTGAAAAAACAGCTGTTCTTTGACAAAGTGAATGAAGGTCTCTCAAAGACGTCCACAAGCGATACCATTGACTCCAAATGGACGCGTCTCAGAGACACAATCTATACATCAGCAATAGAAGCCTTTGGCAAGAAACCTAAAAAAAATTCGGACTGGTTTGATGAATATTGGGAAGAGATGAAACCCATCACTGAAGCCAAGAGGAAAGCTCTTATGGCCTACAAGGAAAAGCCTACACCCGACAGGCAGCATGCCTTAAAATCAGCAAAGTCGCATGCCCAAAAGTTGCCCGTCAATGTGCCAATACCTACTGGTTTAACCTCTGCTTCAGCATACACTAAGTTGTAGACATGGGCAATGCCAAAGCCATGTACGAAAATGTCAAAAGAGCAACTGGCCCTTTGACGTCCAAAGTTGCCCCCCTAAAGTCCAATAGTGGAGAAATTATCTAAGACCAGGCAGGACAGCTAAAACTGTGGGTTGAGCATTATCTGGAACTGTACACAAAAGTTACCACAGTCTCCAGCACCACTCTAGATGGCATCCCCGATAAGCCAATCATGGAAGAACTTGATGTCATGCCCACACAGGAAGAGCTGAGCAAAATAATTGACAGCAAAGCTTGTTGAAAAGCCCCTGGGAATGATGTCATACCACCGAAAGCTCTAAAGAGTGGCAAGACAGCTTTACTACAGCCATTGCACGAGCTTCCTTCCCTCTGCTGGGAACAGGGCTATATACCCCAAGACATAAAGGATGCAAATATAGTGACACTATATAAAAACAAGGGTGATAGAAGTGACTGCAATAACTATCGTGGCATCTCACTCCTTAGTATTGTAGGAAAGGCCTTCGCCCGTGTCATACTAACACGTTTACAGAGTCTAGCATCCCGTGTCTATCCAGAATCTCAGTGCGCTTTCCGGGCTGGTTGGTCTACCATAGACATGGTGTTCTCCATACGGCAGCTCCAGGAAAAATGCAGAGAGCAACAGATGCCACTATACATTGCCTTTGTGGACCTTACGAAAGCCTTTGATTTCGTCAGTCGCAACGGGCTATTCCAAATCCTGGTAAAAATCGGCTGTCCCCCACACCTACTCTCCATCATCTGACAGTTCCATGATAATATGCAGGGCACAGTGCAGTTCGATGGAGCTACGTCAGAAGCATTTCCTGTTAGCAGCGGAGTTAAACAAGGTTGTGTACTTGCACCTAAACTGTTCGCAAAATTCTTCTCTGTACTGCTTCGATACGCATTCAAGGATAGCAGTGATGGAATCTGGTTACACACCCGAGCCAATGGAGGACTTTTCAACACTGCCCGCCTCCGAGCCAAGACCAAAACGACAGATATCCTAATTCGTGAGCTTCTGTTTGCAGATGATGCGTCATTAACAGCACACACAGAAACTGGTTTGCAACAACTTGTGTCAAGCTTCTCCAATGCCTGCAAAGAATTTGGTCTGCAAATCCGCTTGAAAAAGACAAACATCATGGCCCAAGACACACAACCTTCTCCTACCATCAATGTCGAAAATGAAAACTTGGAGGTTGTGAACAGCTTCACCTACTTGGGTTCCAATGTCTCCAATACATTGTCCATTGAAGAGGAAATAAATAGTAGAATTGGCAAGGCAGCTGCAACAATGGCTAAATTAAGCAAACGGTTCTGTCAAAACACCAAGTTAACAGAGAAAACCAAACTGTGTGTCTATAGAGCCTGCGTCATTAGTACTCTGCTATACGGAAGTGAGACATGGACCACTTATACATCCCAAAAGCGCAAACTTAATAACTTCCACTTGAGATGCCTGTGACACATTCTAGGCATTAAATTGCAAGACAAGATGATTAATACTGAGGTCCCAATGTGTGCCAATACCCAAAGCATGTTCTCAATCCTTAGTGAAAGACGCCTGAGGTGGCTATGACGTGTTAAAAGAATGAGCCCTTGCCGAATCCCCAAAGATCTGCTATAGGGAGAACTGGCATTGGGAAATAGGAAGACAGGTCGCCCATGTCTGCGATTTAAAGATATCTGCCAAAGGGACATGAAAGCAGCCAGAATACGCACAAGCGACTTGGAGTGTAAGGCAGAAGAACGATCTACGTGGCGCACAGTTGTCAAAGAGGGCCTCATAGTAGCCGAGGAGCGTAGGATTGAGGAAGCTACAGAAAGAAGAGCTAGGAGAAAGGCCAAAACATTTGGTAGCACATAATTCGTGTGTAAAAGCTGTGGTAAAGACTGTCACTCAAGGATAGGACTGCACAGCCACTCGAGGAAATGCAAACCACAGTGATGCACCATCGTCTCACGAGATTGAAGGATGCCGATTATCCGCATGGTAAACCGCACTGCCGCACGTGACCGTGAGAATGATGCCAAACGATATCTAAATTCTTATTACTAATTGCTTATTATTTATATATCATTGCTTATTGACATATTTTGAGAGAATGATACAAAACGATATCTTAATTCTTATTACTAACACTAACTGCTTATTATTTTATACCATTGCTTATTGAAATATTTTGGTTTGGAGGGAATACAAATAATTAAATTGTCATTTTAACCGTCTTTCGAGTGACTGGAATCTTATGTTTTTTTTATTCATTTTAGCGATAATCTGAGTGGACCTGCATAATATCGTTAGTTAATCATTAGTTAATTAATTAATTATTAACACTATGGATTTAGCTGATAATAAACTATTTTTAACTGTTCCAGTGCACTCAAACTTTGTATTTTTATTTATTCTATATATTATAACGTACATTTATTAACTTTCATTTATAATTGGACGAGGCTTTGTAATTAAAAAGGTTAGTTATTATTCTCCCCAAAACTAGCATTGTACCTTTAATTATCATAAATCAATTAAGTTAAATTAATTTAAAGCATGCACAAGCGAAAGACGATATAATATTAATGGTATAGCATAGAAATTTAAAAGTGAGAGTGAGAGTCTGTAAAAGTGAGTAATATTAAACAGAATAGATAAGACAGGCATGGGTGGGGGAATAATAATTTTTTTTCTAAAAGAGCCTGCTAGTGTTTGCAAACATCCTCACTGTGGTTGTAAAACAAACAAACAAAAAACACAACCAAAAAAAAATAACTAACCCCCCAAAAAAAACAAAAACAAAAAAACATATGTAAGACCGTCATAGGATTCGATCTTCATACAATTATCATTATGCATCATGGAACTAAGCTACGACTAACTACTCACCTGGAGAAGCTGACGATTAAAGTGCTTTATTTTAAAATTATAAGAGTTATCATTAATTGGACACACATCATTTTTTTATGACAGTGCTACTTAAAAACTTTAGTTATCATGAAATTTTAATTTGTATTAGCATATAAATTAAACATTTTAGCCGAAATCGAGTGATATCAGCTTTTATTTTGTCTACGACGGCGCGTTTTTTTTTCAACGTGACCAGCCCCTAGAAGATGCATGCGCCGACGACCCGTGCGGACAATACTCGGCATTATCCCCACGGCCAAAACCGTGCGAATAATCACTTCGCCCAAAAATTATTTCAACACAGGTATAAATAGTAATACTGCCTCAAAGGACTTATTTACGACAAGATGTCTATTTTAATTTGTTTTAAAATAATATTTAAAAATTATTTCATCTTCGACTACATCTGTAATATGGATTTACCACGCTAGAACTATGACTATCGACATCGACCACTAAAAATTAAAGCATTGAGAGCAAAATTCAAAATTTACTATTAAAGGTAAGTTAAGTTTAGATATTTTTTTATAATTTACTATAAGAATCAAAATGTATACACCGTTCTATTCCAATAGTATTTTCATAATCATATTTATTAATATTATAAGATTTAACCCTCTATTACACAATGTGACCATTTGGTAACAAAGCGAAATAATGATTATTTCACTAATGCTGGATTAGTTTTTAATTTTTCAGACTGATTCCCCTTTTATTTTATCATGTTTTGAACTTTTATACCAGAGAACTCTTCACTTAGACCATTTCGTATTTTTGTAAGAGCAACTTTTAGTTGGTCACAGTGGGCTACACTTGTGTCTACCGAATCTAGTAAGTACAAGTTTTTGTTTTTTATCGCATAATGAAAATTTCTGTTCCAAAAAATATTAAGTGGTAACATTAATGTTTATACAATAATTATGTGAGCTTATGTTTGATATTTGTCATCAACGTTTGATAAAATTTGAAAAAAATGGTATGTGACCATTTGGTAACAGTGCGTCTATGTGGTTATTTTTTTGGGGTGGTTTTTCTTGTTGGAAAATGACAACATACTAAAGCTAACATTTTATACGCGATATAAATAATGTTTTATTTATAGAATATTTGTAAATATCAAATATTTATGTTAGCCTTTTATAAAATTAACAAGTTTTACAATCTTTAATGTTAAATTAGAATAATTTTAAAATTCTTTTTTATAAATAGAATTACAAATAGAATTAGAAATATAGATGATGATCAATGATATACAACATATATATTTTGTACATTTTTTATGTTTGTTTTTTTCCTCTCAAGAATTCAAATACCAAAGTCATGTTCATGTATCCATCAAGGTTTCATGGAATAAATAAAGATGTACATGTTTGTGCCATTCCTGAGGACCCAGATGATAATGAACTATCTTAGGAAGATGACGATGACGTAGATGAAACTTTTAATCCAGAATCAGAGTACAACAGAGATTCAGGTAAATTTACATAATTTTTAAAAATAAAATATTATGTCTTATATCTTTTGAAAGAATAATTAAATAATATTAAATATCATTCAATACAATTGTTGACGTAAAGACTAAAAAAATAATAATTCAATTTGTCCTTTTCAGACTCAACAACACCAGTCTCTGAGAGAGAAATGAATGAAGCACCTGGTAATTTTTTAGGTACTGCAGTCCAACCACAGGCAAAAGTATCAAATAGAAATTTTCTTTGCAGCAGAATTCTTTCCTCAAGATCCTGTTTTTGTTTTGTTTTATCGCTGTCGAAAAGAGCATCAAAACCCTATAGACTACATTAGGGCAATTATTGATGAATAAATAATGGATACTTTTGTAATACATTGTACAATCAAACATTTACAGAGCTCAGACAAATATTAACCAATATTTGGATGCTAATGAACTGGAGCAGTTTACTGGAGTTTATTTATGATGAGCATCATAGTTCAAATGCCAAAAGCGGTTGTTACTGGGGAATTGATACTCGTTATGACAAGGTGGCTAATAAAATTATATCTATAACAATATAACCCCAACAGTTTAAAAAAAGGTGTGTGTTGTTCTATTACTGGAGTGATTCATAACTTTGAATGATACTGCTGTAAAATTCTGCCGTGTAAAATAGAATTGGTTATAGGAGCTTCTGGAAACATTTTGCTCCGTCTAGTTAGCAATGTTACAAGTAAGAAATAAACAACACTCAATGATTGTTTTCAAGTGGATATTATGAATATGGCAGTAGTTCAGGCATGACTGATCTATAGGGATGCCTGTAGTAATGCAGATTGGCACCCAAAAAAATATATCCTTTCTTTACTTGATTTCAATACCCAGATCGCAATATGCCTAATGAAAAAAGGTAAAGTAGGGTTTAGAAAATGTGCTCATCATAGAGCCAAAGAAATGAGAGATCCTACTGCAGCTGTTTAACAAATACCGGTAAGACCTGACTATGCTGGGCATTTTCCTGAGCCAATTTACAAAAAATAAAGATGCAAGAGATCAAATTGCAGGGGATTTTTTTAGAATTAAATGTGTAAAAATTAGTACATGTACTGATGTAATATTCAACTTTTCAAGACGCAAAAGTCAAACAGTTTCAGTAGACTCAAACTAGATTTGTATGTAGGTGTATAAATGTTTACTGGCCTTTATGAAGGTATTTTATTAAAAAATATTATTAGATTTTCCTTTTTTTTTATTTTTTAATGTTGTAAAATAATGATTTTTGTTATCCTTACTATTATTTTCATGAATTATTGGAGCGGTATATTCAACATATAAAAATGTACTTGTCATCAAATTAAAGTTTACACTTATTGGTGTTCACAATTAAATCCTCATCTTTAAAAATTATTATAGTTGTCATGTTCTTATATATTCTGTTTTACTTTTTTTTTACCTTTTAGACGCACTGTTACCATATGGTCACATACCATTAAAATCACAATTTTATAAAAATAGTTTATTTTTCTTCCATATTATGTTTATATATGTCCAATAGACATGTAATATCCAATCAAATATTTTTTTCCCATGAAAACCTAAAAGTGCGTAATAGAGGGTTAAATATATTACTAATTCTACTAAATTTAATAATTAAATTACTATCAAATTACTACCCTATAACTCTAAACACAGACATTTATATATTCATATGCATAATTTAAAAGATACTTCCAAAACTAGATACATTTAACGGATTTAATAACATTTATGAAGGCACTCTTTTTTATTCCTTGCACGATTTTTATGAAACTTCTTTTTTTTCTTTCTTAGCCTTAAACAGTTGTCAAAATTGCATGAGAAACGTCAACTTCTACTTCGGTGTGAACAAATATTAGCCGGAAAAGAACAGTGCAGCTAAATCGTAAGTTATATTATTGTTTTATCTAACGTTTAACATAGACATATTTAAAAAATATATTTTGTACATGTATTCCGATTTAAAAGACATTACTTATACAATATTGCAAAAGATTGATGCATTTTTATTGGAATTACAATGAAACACTTTTTAAAAAAAAACAGGTTTCCAAAATTGCATGAGATGCTTTTTCATTGTGATCAAAGACAACAGGATCAGAAAAAAAGCCTAGATCGTAAGTTCTATTATTGGTTTATTTAACTTTTAACATATACTTTTTTTTAATTACATATTTTAAAAATCTTTTTTCTGATATCAATTACTGTATTTATACAATAAGATAAAAGATTGGTGCATTTTTATTGGAATTACAATGAAACAATTTTCTTTAAAAAAAAACAACAACATGTTTCCAAAGTTGCATGGGATGCCTTCCTGTAGATGGTACGCGGAAAAAAAATTGAACATCAAGGGCGTCAGAGACACCAGAACAACGAGAGTTTCGACTTAGCAAATGGAGAGAACAGGACAGTTTGTCACTTTATTCAGGGTTTATTTAAACTATTAATGAATATTCTAAATTTTATCATTGCAGAATCTCTATTATTTGTAGCCTGTTTTACTGGGACAGGTTTTATAGAATTAATCCCATTATTTGTCAAACTCTGAATGTAATATTAGTCTTATTATTCACTTGATTTTGGTAACATATAAAATATTCTAGAAGCTTTTGTAATTCCGTCTCCGTAATTTAAAACATTTTTTAATTGGATTCAATTTAAGGTCTTATCCAATTGTTTTTTCTGACTGATTTTCAATTAGGTAAACCTCACATGATAGAATGTCTGAAATACTCTAGAAAATTATACATTTTATTTTTGCAAGATCTCGGTTAATTGTTTTTTTTTATTGGGACAAGTTTTAAAGTGTTAGCCAGATATTTTCCAGACTATAAGTGTACTATACATTTATTATTCACTTGATTCGGGTATAATTTAAAATATTCTAGAAACTTCTGCGGTTTAATTTTTCAATACATCCACAGTAATTTATAACAAATATAACTATGAGTAATGTTAAAGACTTATCCAAATGTTTTTCTGACTTGTTTTCAATTTGGTAAACCTCACAGGATATAATTTCTAAAATATTCTAGAAAATTCTAAATTTTATTTTTGCAAGATCTCTGTTGATTGTTAGTCCATTTTTATTGGGACAAGTATTAAAATTTCAGCCTACTTATTTTTCAGACTATGATTATTCTATACATTTATAAATCACTTGATTAGGTTATAATTTAAAATATTCTATAAACTTCTGTGGTTTAAGTTTTCCATACATCCGCAGTAATTTATAACAACTATAAATATGACTAATTTTAAAGTCTTATACAATTGTTTTTGTGACATATTTTTTGTTTTGAGACCTCGCGTGGATACAATGGATTTCCGCGGGGCCCCATTTTTAAACTTAAATGAATAATGTGTGTAGCTTTAATGTGAGAGAAACCAGAATGGGAGCTCACACGGAATGAGATCCCATTATGTAATTTGATAATACTGGGGTAAATAAAATAAACTAAAGTATGGGATCCAATTGGGGACAGGGATCATGTAAGGGTAAGGAATTGGAAAAAGCATGGGATTCAATAATGCAACGGGATCGAGGGAAAGGGATTCTACCGAAAACGGGATGCCTTTATGCAACGGGAAAATATTGAGTTATGTGATCCCATCAAAGTATTTTTTGCTGCACAATACTCAAAATATAAGTTGAATTTTTAAATCAATCGATAATTATCAAGTAGTATGTATGTATGTAATAAGCTTTAGAATCGTTGTGTGTAAATTTATTTAAAAATCATTTCATGTATTTATATCTCATGTACACATTTAATTATGTGTTCTTATATACAGATTGAAGTTTTCCCAGAAACATAATAAGATTATGTGTTTATTATCAAACGTTTAAATATAATAAACATTTTAAAAATATTCAACTACTTTTGTATCTCTTTATTACAATTTTGAAACTTATTGAGTAGTTTTTATTATCCGTTTACAAATATTTTTTGATATTTTAGTATTTCTCCGTAAGCATAATGACCAAAATAATTACTACAATTGCAATAATGAATCATATCTCTTATTAGATAAAATAGCTCCAAGCAAGTTGATCAACAGTGGATAGTACCACTAATCAGAAAGGGATCATATTGGAATGTATAAAAGCAATTGGAAACACTTTTCCAATTGAATATAATAAATAGGATTCGCATGGGCAATGTGAAATCAATAACTGCCAGGCTTTTCTGTCATAACAACTGGATCATAATTAGGCATGAAATCTCAAATTAAGTATGGAAGCGTATGAGTGCAAGGGATTCTATAAAAACTGGATCACTTTATAAAATGGGATAATACTGAGCTATGTGATCCCATTAAAGTACATGTATTTTATAGGGCGAAGGAATTTAATTTACAAACGGGATCCCATTACACAACGGAATTGATACGGTATTTAATCTCAAAGAAATGTGGAATCATATAGGAGGAAAAGGATTTGACCAAAAACGGGTATATCAGATAGTGATAATTAAAGAATGATTTAAATATATGTGTATAAGATATTAACACTTTGAAGCTTTCTAATTATCATCAGGATTAACATGTATTTTATGACTTTATCTATTTAAAATGAATGTATTCATATTTATATATATATTACGACTAAATCCCAAGTTTGCCAAATCAAGAAGCTGCCAATAACATCGTTCAGTGACCTGCCGATGTTTGACGGTTATTATGAAAGCTAGTTTTAGTAATTTCTCCAACGTACTCTTCGTCTGCTTCACTACGTATTCCAAAATTCCTTGGGCATCGTAGTTACAGCATTGACCAGGATTGGCTTAACAACAACCCTTTTTTATATCTACACAGCATCTTCGCTTATTTTTTTCTTGTCGGGCAACTAATCTGGGCTTTCCGAATGCTATTTTACCACGCAGCAGTTTCATCGTTTCCGAACGAATTTTATGCACTGTAACCGTCCTCCATCTTTCGAAGTTCTCAAGGTCTTCATCTATAACTAAGCCACAGTCTGGGCTGATTTTAGGAGCTCAATCCCACTTTTGCTTTGCACATAAACATGGCCTCGTATGACGACTGATAAATCTCTTTGTGAAAAGAGCGTTTTTTTAATGAATTGAATGTATCAGAGACCCCCAACCCAATGTGCAGTTCATTTGTCTGTAATGTACGTCATTAATCTAAACATAAACTGAACATCATGGTTGTCATATCTGACTGGATTTTCGCTTTGACTTTGCCTCAAGATTCCGGAAAGCCACCAACACACCGGAACCAACATAAATGCAACCTACCTAAACTAGCTCAAACACTCAAGTTATGCTATTTGTCAATTAAGGTGAATGAAACTTAATATGATTAAAATATTTAAATCATTGTATTGTTAAATAGTGTCTTTTCCAAATACCAAAAATAATGCACATACAATGATGGCATGTGAATTATTATTTTCTGAAAATCTCTCTATATCTTTCTCTTCATGGTGGGACCATGCGAGACAAGCAAGCTGCAAGTATGTGCAACCGAGCATGACGAATGACCCTCGCTCGGGTAAACTAATCACTGTTGGCAAGCGTGGTGGGATGAAAAGAAGAAAAAAGGGGGGTGGGAGTGTGTGGCAACAAAAATTATTGCGTTCATTTGTATTGTTCCTTCACAGAAACGTGAGATTCGTAGTGTACTTGTTATCACGTCCGCCTCATACGGGGAAGGTCCTGGTTTCAAGCCCCAGGGAATAAAATTTTTAAAAACGTCTGTTTGTGCCCGTTATTTTACCCTTTATTGCAAACACTAGCTGAACAGCAGCGTAGCATACGCGCTAATGATTTAGTGACGGGTGAAGACTTCCTAAAAGACACAGTTGTCAAAATGGGGTGGGTTTGGGCAAACGACTGTGAGTGAATGAAAAGAAGGAAATCTGAAGAGACCTGCGGCTAAGCATTCGCTGCAGACATGCTCATCATAGCCATTGCAAAGCATGGGGGGGGGGCGGTGGGGGGGGGGTTGAGAGTACAGATACAAAACGCAGCACTAAATAAATTTAAAAAAATAGCGAGTAAACGTAAAGACATGCACACTGATGTTGTTGTTACCCACCTCCAATTTAATTTTAATAATACCATCCCTTAAACATAAACTGTGAATGGCCGAACCTAGCAAGGGTTAGTCATATTTATGGTTGTTAATTGCGAGTTGTTGTTTTCTTTTCTTAGAAACTGATTATCGATTATAAAACTCCGATTTTAAACCAATTATCGTTTTATAGCTGACTTCATAGATGTTAAGGGTGTACTGAATTTCGCCTGCTAATGTCCCGAAACCAACAATGAGTTGGCAGTTCCCCCCCCCCACCCGCAACCGACATTCACTCGCGTTGTTTAGATTTCTTCGTGCTGTAGTTTTTGTCCGATCTTTCTCCACTTTCTTTGCACTCTTCATGAGCAAGTCTGCGGCGTATGCTACGCCGCGGGGCGTCTAGTTATTAAATAATTATTGTCATTTTTCTCAATTTGCCCACACACATTTTTTTGCTATGTTTTGTAACAAAGAGCTTTTAAGAAGTTGATAAGCATTTAGCAGAAACAAATGCGAATACTTTGAATCAAACAGAGCTAAATTTATCGTGGGTGTTGATAATGGAAAACATGTTTGTTGAGCAAAATTATATTTATTCATATGCATTATTTCATTCACTTATTTAGCGAAATACTCAGGCTTACGTCTGTGTTCACTGAGCCTTAGAAACATTTAAAAAAAAACATTGCACTATCAATCCAACTAAACATAGTCACACACACTACACTTTATACAAAGGTTCTGACATTGACGTATCGCCGTCTTAGATTGTAATTTGATGGAGCGAGATCAGTGCACTTCATCGCTTGTTCGCCGTAAAATGTGTCCTGGGCTATAGGACTATCTTTAGCATGGTCACAGTTTGACTCTGGTCATGTGGGTCAAGACACCAGGCGTTGAAAGCGGTTATATATAAATACCGTTGTGGTCGTTGGGGCGAGCGCATGGACACATCAACAGACAACGTTTTCAAGATATGCCTATTTTGAGATGCGGCCAATAATTCAAGCAATTGCATCCCTGTCCATTCCTTTATCTTGTCCAGCCAGCTTTTCCGTTGTCGACCTCTTCGGCGATCCGCTTCTACAGTGCCTTGAAGGATATTTTGTGGCAGGGTATAATGTTGCAGTACATGACCGAACCATGCCATCTTACGTCTCTTAATTGTTGTTATGATGGTTTCTTGATGACCCGCAATAGATTTTATTCTGTCCCAGGCATTTTCATTGGTCTTGTGTTCTAAATAGGAGATCTGGAAAATTTTCGTCATGCATTTGTTTTTAAATGCCAGCAGCTTGCTTTCATTTGCTGACATTAGTGTCCAGGTCTCACATCCATAAAGAACATTGGTTTTAACGAGAGCTCTTTCAAGCCAGAGCTTTGTTGGAAATCTAATGTTTTTGCTATTCCATGTTTTGGCTAACTTCGTCATTGCAGACATTGTCATATGCCAGGGGTATGAGAATCCCTGTATTGTGTGTGTGTTTGTCTGAGTGCACACTAGTTCACAGGGAGGATGTGTTGAGTGACTCTGAGCACGGGACTGTGGACAGAGGACATTCGAGGGTCGGTCGAGACCACTTTTGGCGTTTAAAAAGACAAGTTGCGAGAGGCAAGAGCGGAAAAAATACTGTAGCAGGGCTCAGGTCGGTCGCATCGGATCGAGGCTAAAACTTGTGGACTTACACCATATGTTGAGTTGATGTACAACAAGTGGGGTACAGTGCCTTGGACTTATGCGAGTAAATGTAATAAGCAGTCTGTAGTGAGGCTGTAGTGCTTGCGACTGTTACGCCAGTATTGTGTATGAAGTCATAATCGCCGTGCCTACGGGAACGGGTTGTTGTACATATTTAAATAAACTAGCGAACCTTTTCGATGTCATGGTGTCATGTGCACGCGTTGAAAGCGGAGAGCAAGACAACAATACCAAAACATTGAGACGGACATCATATATATTTATTAGTGCGGATTGGTGAAGAAATGCTTAAATAAAACACTGAAACAGGTTTATAAACTTTGAAATAAAAGAAGACGATTTAGATTATTAAGCTGTATTAATTCACGCAAGGAATATCTAGTATTGATTTTTGTTAACTTATTTTTGGTAATGTCAATACGATGAATTTAATTTTTAAATCAATTAGAAGACTGGAATAAAATATGAATTAACTTTCATGCTATTATCGATTTAGGGTAATTATTAATTGTACTATTAGAGTGTATATAGTTTTAGATATGTTTAGATCTATTAATAATATTTTAAAATTTTAATTTTTTTAATAAAAACATTCAGAAGTAAAACAGTTAAAATGTTCAAATGTCTTAAATATTTACCCTAATTAAAATAATGTATAATTAAATTTATACAACATATTACATCAAAATTTTTGGTTCAACCATAAGGAGGGGTGAATAATTTATTTCAACGAAGAAGAAACAAACACATCATAACACTTTTATAATTTTAATGTTCTTTAAAAAAAAATATTATTTGAAATAATGTTATCTGATCGTATAAGGCAGATTTCGCTGTTATAAAATAGATAACATATGACTTCAAGATTAAAAATGTATAAAAATAAAATAAAAATCATCAGCATTTATAATTTTGCACTGTAAGAAAATGATTCGAGACAAGCTTTGGCAATATCACATATAATATGATTAGGTCAGAATGGAAATCCTTTTAGCAGTGACGTAACTGGGGGGCGGGGGGGGGGCAAATGCCCCCGGCAGCACTTTGCCAGGGGCGGCAAATTCCTAGTGTTAAGTAGTTTCTTAAAATGAAAATTTTAAAAGAAAGAGGAGTTTTTTAAAATCGAAATTAAAGAAAATCCTGGTAAAAAAATTATAAAAGAAATCAAGGAACTATCCAAAAGCATGTGAACTTTTTAACTGCCAAAACTTTAGACTGCTTATTGGATATAAATTGTTCTGATACTAATACTACTGTAATAAAAAAAACAGAGGCTAAATTAGCATGAGAACGTGACACTGATGTGGTGAAGAATTCATTGAAACTTAAAACTTGACAAGCCACCCCTGTTGTAAAATGTAGGGGTGGGGGCGGCAAATTCCTCAATTGTTAATTAGCTAATTGTTAAAACGTGAAAAGAAAATGTAATAAAAGAAAATAAAAGTCAAGATAAAAAAAAACGAAATGAAGAACTATATTAAAATACGAGAGCGCTTTTAATGACAAAACTTCAAACTCCATTATAAATCTAAAGTCTTCTGATACAAATGTTAGTGAGCTGGAAAACAAAGGAGCTGACAGTATGACAATAATGTGATGGTATAATTGATTCTAGTTTCATTTAACGTAAGTGAACTACTGGAAAAAATTGTTGGCGTATTTATATGGCTTATTTTAATTTTAATGTCTTTAGTTTTGTGGCATAAACAAAAATAATTGAAACAATTACTTTCCTAGTGGAATGAAAACGTGTCACAAATTAATAAAAAAAATTGGGGTGTGGGCGGGGGGGGGGCAGCAAATTCCTCGTTGTTAATTAGCTAATTGTTAAAACGTGAAAATAAATTTTAATAAAATAAAAGAAAACCCAAGATAAGTACTCAATAAATACTCAACATTACCAATTTTTTTTTGAAAGTGGAAGGAATCAGAAATTGGATTTTAAAAATGGATCTTAATAAAGATCGACATTTAGTTGTAAAAGATAAAACAAAGTGGCAAGAAGTTCTATTTAGAATTTTTGACATTATTAAATCCTGGCAAAATTGATTGTGCCTTTTTGAGGTCACAGAGAGGGCAATACCGTTGCAAATAAAGGCAATATTCTCCAACTAATGCATTACCTTGCTAATTACGTTCGAGCACTCCGAGATCATAGTGAGAAAAGGGGTAAAAAACTTGTCATCTCAAATTCAAACTGAGCTAATGGTGTTCGCTCGTCTATTCGACGAAGACCACTCTAGTCATCCGAGGGTTGCCGGGACTGGCTCTGTTTGTGCGTGCGCAGATGGCTGAACTTATAGCAATATTAGGAAATACCGTTCACGAAAAATCATCTTTCTTCAATAACAAGATACCAACTATTGTTCTATTGTATTTGATAGCTCTTCATATATTTGACATAAGGAACAAACAAGTCCAGTTATGTGATATGTAAAGATTGAAAATTTTAAGGTAGACGCTGTAGAATCTTTCAAAAATTTCACTCAAGCAAGAGTGAATCTGCTTACGACATTTCTTAAATGATTTTAAATAAATAATGATCTCAAATAATGGACTGCACAGACCCAACGTGTGTTACTACTTCTTAAGTGCTCGAAAGTATACAAGAGTTCAACAAAGGCGCAAAAACATAAAATCTCATGTCAAACTCGTTCAAACAGTTGAAACTAATTTATTAACATGATACTCCAACTGAAACGAATTCACCAACTATTTTAGTATACTTGAGCGTTGTTACGCATTCTTTTCAAAGTCCATACACTGTTGGAAATACCTAATTGCTTCTACAAGCAAGACATTCAGACTTCAGGAAATAAAATAGTGAATATATCATGGAGCCATTTTGAGGTTACTTTGTAAACTATAGAACTGAAAGATGCAGAAAAAAAGCTCAACGCACGAACAGACGCAGGGACTTTTCTAGTCACAATGAACTCTTTTTATTTTTAAAGTTATATTTAAAACAAAGCCCGAAATTCTGTACAAACCTATAGTACTCAACAAAAAAAATTACTCTGCAGTGGCTACTCACAGAGAAACTAATGGAATGATATACTTAATGGATGCTTTGACATTTGATACAATTTTATATGGAGACCTCATTGTAATCGAACCTTCCAATCAAAAATTATAAGAGCAAATTTTTGATGATCGAAGCAAATATTCTATGTAGAATAACAGTAAGAAGAAATTTGGTTTCTTTATAAGTTGAGATTAGCGTATAAATTCGTGTGAGGCTTTGGCAGCTATATAGAATTGAGAAAACATACATGATTTTCGTACACCAGCTAATCTACTAGACTTTGAAATGTTTTCTTCAAATTAGAGTATTCAAAATATCCCAAATAACATAGTCAGGCAAGGAATATTCTAACCTCATGAATAGAAAAAAATAGCGAATTCAAGACTAGGTGGTTTATTTAAGTTTATGGAGATATTTAGGCTCGAAGTTACCCTGCCTAACATAATATAATTAATTTCGGACATTGCTTACAACTGTCTCTAAGTAATGCAAGGTTCTCTCAAAAGGCTTCTCTAAAATTATTTTAATGAAACATTAATGATGATCAATTACGAATACACTAAAATTGTGTAATCTATTGATATTTAGAATATTGAGCATGCCATGGCTGAAAATATTGATACATTAAAGATTGAGCAATGAGGAAAATCATAAATCTTTAATTTCCTTAAAGAAATGAAGCCTTTCTTTTTAACATAAAAATATATAGTTTCCTTATTATTAATTTATAGGGCTGTTATCGATTAATTTAAATTTAATCGTTAACTTTTGAAATATTGTCGATTAATTAATCGATAAGTTCGATTAAAACCAAAAATAGAAATTTATGACGTCATTAAACTGAACATTTCTCACGGACATTGAAAATTAAGAATATTTTGAACTAAATTTTATGAAAATGTGTTGAAACTTGATTTGTGATGTAGGTGGTACGTCAGCGATGTATTTTTTTCCTTTAAAAGAGAATTGTTTATGGCAGTGGACACAGAACATGTTTTCACCATCTTCGAATTTGCCATCCTCAGTTAGCTTAAAAACAACATATTTGCTCAACTTTCTAATTATATGTTTAAATTTAACTGCGCTGATGCTGTCAGCAGGGCCGTCTTAACGCATAGGCCCGTTGGGCATTTGCCCGGGGGCCCACGAGCATATGGGCCCCATGGGAATATATTTATTTATATATATTATGTATATTCATTTTTTATTCCTGCGGGGGAAGGGCCCAACACTATAAGTTTGCCCGGGGGCCCAAAATGGTGTAAAGACGGCTCTGGCTGTCAGACATTTTATAATTGACGTCTGCCGGTCAACATACATTAATAAAATAAATTCTAATATTACGTGGGAGATGTTTGTAAAAAAAATATATATAAATTATTATTAATTATTAATCATTTATTATTTATTTACTAAAATTTTTAAAAAATATTATACAAATTTTCTTAAATTTTAATCGAATTTTTATCGATTAAAATTATTTTAATCGATATTTAATCAATAAAATTTTTAACGATTAATCTAGAGATTAATCGATAATTTCCGCAGACCTATTATTTTTTTATTATTTTTTTAAAAACTTTATAGCGTAAACATATTTTTCGGGGGGGGGGCGGAAAATTTAGTTTCTGTCCCGTACGGGACATACCCACGCTACGCCGCTGCCTCTTAGATGGTTTCTGACAGCATATTGCATATTTTTTCCAGTTTCTTTTGTTTTAAATCTGAAAACATAATTTATCTTGCAAATTGACTACTTTCTGATAAGAACTAAAAAGACTATGCTGGTCTGTTTGAAGAAATAACTCAACGTTCACGGGCCACGGCTTTGAGTGGATTGTGTTGCATAAAGCCTAGCCGCCTTTGTTTTCCTAATTAGTTAAGGAGCTGGGTGGACGAGGGATACCCTTAACCTCCGGAAAAAAACAAAAATAAATCCCTGCCTTCTCAGATTTGAACCTGTGAGACTCGATACGCAAATTTCGCGACTCATCACCGTGTGTATTCCATTGTAACTAACAAGTATAATATATATATATCTATGATGTTAATAAAAATCGAAAAATATTTCATTAAAAAATCATATTTTGTTTAAAAATGGTTTAATACAAAATGTAGCTTATAAAGCAGGCTTAAAAATGTTTTCAAATATATCATTTATACCTAGAATTATATTCTCTAAAACATAAAATCTACTACTAATACTTATTAACTATTACTAAAACTCGAAAGGGTAATAATTTACTTGTAAAATTTTTTGTAGCATAGATATTAGTTAATTTTGATATGAGCGAATGAACTTTTTGTTAGTTAATAAATACATAATAATTTTTAAAGGATAATTACAATTTGTAATTTTTAGAATATTTTACAATTTAGAAGGTAAATGAAGTAATAAAAAGAGAAAATACAGTAACAATATATATATATAATCGCTAAGAGTAGATACTTTATCCAATTAGAATAATTGAATAAGATGGTAATGAAGTAATAAACGTATTGTTAAAAAGAATTCATTTCATTAAATTTACAACAGTAAAACAAAAGCACCACTATTGTTTTAAAGCGATGTAAACTCATTGTATATATGTATATATATATATATATATATTTATTTATTTATATATGTATATATATATATATTTACATATATATATATATATACATATATATATAAACCAATATTTTACTTTTATATTTACATATATATAGTTTTATCACCACTCAATGAAAATGGATGGTACTTTTAATTTAAAAAGAAATCAAAAGTTAAACAAATAAAAGGACATTTGTTAAGCCAAATGCATGCATATTTGCTTTTCCACCTGTTAATTCCTCGAAAACCCAGAATTAACACATTAAAAATTTCAATTTTACACTTAAGATATTTATTTTAAATTTTATAAAACTGTATTTGTTTAATGATTTTTTTTAAAAACAAAAAACTACTTCACAATGATGACAATGTATTATGTTTATATTTTTTTCCTACCTTACCAATGCTACAGTAATTTAAATTTGAGTTATTTACTCCTAAATGAACGTGGAATTGTTTAGCAGCTATGTCACTAACTCCATGGATGTAGACGAATGCCCCAGCACTGCCGTGACATGTAGGAGTATCGTATGTGTATCTGATGTATTCAGCGTTACCTTCAGTTTTCACCACCTCCCGTTCTTTGAATTCTCCAACAGTTATTTGTTTTGGAAAATCGTGGGGGTGAGATACAATACAAACAAACTTGTCTTCTTTATTAGATGGATTTTCATTGATTTCTTTCATTGCAAAACAACACTTTTCAAAAGTATTTTTTAGGTTGTCAAGCAGATTCATATCACAAGTTGGACACCGTACAATGCACCACCCTTCCTCAACATTATTTTCAGAGACACCATTGCCGTATAAAGTGTAAGCATCTTTTTCATGTGAGTCATAAAACAAATTAAAACTTGATTTTTCAGCCTCGCTGTTATCATAAATAACAGTGCTGGCAGTAAGTACAAATACATTGCCCCATTTTGAACTGTGGTTACTAGAATTTTTAAACTTCAGACATGGGCAAGAGGATTCATTTTTTTCTGAATTCGTTTCAATGCCAATAATCATTCCAGTTTTCAGTCTAAATCCCTTTTTCTCACTTATATAATTATTAGGAGAATTATTTATGTTTTTTAAATCGCACTTTGGTCTGTCTTCACTGGTGAATGGGACTAGAACACTTACGGTAAGTTCAGATAGATCCCTAACTAAGTTGTAAAGAGTTCCATATTTGTTGGATTTGCTCGAAAACTCATTTATAGCGCAAAACTGTGTATGTCCAGGATTTTTGTCACAAGTGAAGTCCTTCAGAGATTTAGTTTTTCCAGGAGTCATTGACCCTGCAAAAAGGAGATTAAAAATGTCTATTGATTTTAACATTGCATGGGAATTAATGTTAAAATGTAAGTTTCATTTAAAAACGCATACACTTTATATGTTAATAACAATTACTGATGAATTAAAACAATATACATAATTACATTTCTAAATGTTTATGCAATTGGGAGCGTTTGTATGTGTTTGTTCTTGCATACGGAATAAGAAAGGTATTTGTATCATTATGTCTATCTGATGGTTGCAGTAAGTTATCTTTGTTTTGTATTTCTAAATGATAATTAATTAATATGATAATTACTAATTTACTCTTGGTTCTTCTAGTCTCTGGTGTTTCAAGGTTTAATGATTTAACTAATGGTGTTATTCTTAGCAGTTTTGAATATTCTCCAATAATGAATCTGGCAGCTCTTTTTTTAAACGTGTTCTTAAATCTGTTTCTTTGTCTTATTGAAGATTGTTTATACTCTTTCTCCACGAACTTATCCTTTTGTTTTTTATTCATAGGAATTAAATTCAGAGTGCTGTCTTTTAACAAACTCAAATATTGATTTCAACAAATGCATTGCTGATTTAAAAACATAGTTCCTGTTCCTTGGAGGGATTGATTCATTTTCTGATTTTTTTTTCTAAAACTTTGACAAACATTTCAAGGAAAATAGCGACTTTCAGCTGTTACAGTTCAAACCAACATACTTCTGCTTTAAGTCTACTGTCATGTGGCTAATCTTTTCAGTTGCCAATTCTTCCAGCGCTGAATTATTCTCATGTTAGTATTTAAAAACAGACCTTACAGCATCATTTCGGGTAGACCATCTTGTGTCACATAACGATTTGTTTACATGTACCCTTTCGGGTGTTATTAAGTACCTGCAAGCAAACAAGCGATTTATAAAGAATCTGCAAAAGAAAAAAAAACTGTCTGTAGCAGGACAAACTTCAGCTGCATTTTTCCCAACCAAATTAAGGGAATGAGCTGTGCACGGCACACAATGAGCAACACTCACAAAGGATAGCCTGGACTCCGTTATACTTCCCATTCATATTTGCAGTATTGTCGAATGAATTTCCACGGCAATCTTGAATTTTGAATGTCATTTTCTTCCAAAATGTTAAGAATAATTTGGTCATTTTCTGATCCAATATGGGAATACATTGGTATGGACTTATTATACACGATATTGAATGATCAAGGATAACTGGTCCAAATGCATACACTGTGGCGTGGCATCTACAGATAGTGAGCAGTAATATGCAGAGTTTATTTCAGCCTCAATAATAGACAATACTACCATCGGTTTTATCAATTCTTAACAAAAAGTTGAGGAAATATAAGACGTTTTACCATGTCCTTTATTTCCATGTTGGCAGATAAGTTCTGCAAGAAATCTATCAAACTGACTCAGTAGTTCCAGTATTCAAAGGTAGTTACCATTGCTGGTTGAGCCTAACAGTTCATTCTTGCTAAATTTGGGGGCCCTTAAATTATTGGGGTCACATCGCTTAAGCCCATTCAGCCCACACCCCCTTATCCGCCATAGATAACACAAATGATAAACTGAATAATATTCTACCGTGTCTCGAAACTGTTGTTATCCGAACTTTCCCTAAATTCTCATTGTTTGCAACTGCATATTCTGATCTCTTCTGAGGAAAAAATAGTTTTTTTCAGTACAATTTAAATTGATAACTATAAATGTTATTATATTGTAACGTACAATTATTTTTTCCTAATATCTTATATCTCTTTTAAAATGTTTAAAAGGTTTATTTTTGCCTAAAAAAATTACTATTTGTTTACTAAAAAAATTTCCTAAGCCTTGCCTTAAATACTTCATAGCTTACATTTATCAAATCATTTTCTAAAAAAACGTTTGATTAAGTAAAGAAGAAAGGAATACAATATGGCAAACACAATCGCTTATTTGTAAAATGCATTTAAAAGCAACATCTACAATTTAGTTAATTCCAGTTTGAAGAAATACTTTTGAAAGAACTTATGTTTCACTAAGACAAGTGTCCACAAAAAATCATACCGATTTAGTGAGCGTAATAGTCCCGAAGCAAAACATATACCTATTCAAATAGAGAAACAATGACATACATTTTAATGAACACACACACGTAGTAACAGAGAATAATATATTAACAAAATCTCTTGCTCTCTCTCTCTCTCTATATATATATATATATATTTATCTATCTATCTATATGTCTATCTATCTATATGTCTATCTATCTATCTCTCTCCCTCTCTCTCTCTCTCTAAGAAGTTTAAAACATGAAATAATAGCCTTTTCTTTGAATGCTAGAGTTTAAGTTAATAGTTTGGTAAATAAAATTTGCAAATAACGGGTATTTTCAAAATGAAATAAAAATACAACTTTTGTTAGAAAAGCAGAAACAATTACATAGAATTTTGACTTAAATGTTTTAAACAAAAAGTATTACTGTTTTTAGAACAATGACATTCAAAAATAAAATAAAAAATTATTGTTTTACAATTATAAATCTTATATGGTCTTATTTACTTTTTTGCAGTCTAACCTTAGTAAAGTAGGCAAATTGTTAAGCGGGATATTGAATTAAAATTAAAACTTTTATTTGTAGAAAATGTTAGATCATTCCAGAATGTAGGGAATATTATTAGACTAATACATTATTGGTCAACGCTTAGTCAGTAAATCGAGAGTATGTTTACAATGTAGACATTTTCATAGACCCTATATTTACTTTCCTGGCCTTGCATATCAATACACATTAACATATTGGCATTAGTTTCTTTGCAAGCTGAGTCGTTTTCCTAAAATTAATGATATGTGCACAAGGGGTAACTAAATATATATATACTTTTTTTAAAAATCAACATATTTAAAATCTAAAACTGTCAAACTGTGTTACAAAGAGACAATATAAATTAGACCCTCCAACCCATTATCAACAAACCACTCAGCTCGCGACTCACGACCTCACAACTCATAACCCAAAATCACTATACACATTCACCCCCCCCTCACCCAACATCTACCACAATAACCCCAACCCCCCCACTACCATATATAGACAGACGCAATCCCCACCCCCGAATATTATTTTTATTTTTTTATTTTCTACCCTATACTCTCAATAAATACCATTCAAGGATA